>OZ025241.1:5086292-5366292 GCA_964019155.1 Osedax fenrisi | reverse complement strand
TTATGTGTGTAATAATTTCATAAATACAATATTATTATGATAATTATGTACATTTTTAATAATTAAACCTTTATGTTTAATGTCATTATTATCTATTATTTTTATTTCGGAATATTTTATATTTGATTCATAACAACTTAAAATAGAAGTATCAAAGTCATTTGCTATTTTTAAATCATCTTTGTTTAATTTTCTAACATAAAATGTCCATTTACGATTATAAATTCTACACTTGGAATGAGTAGCATAATCAACATCTAATGATAAGTCATCTTCTAATACCTCACATATATATTTATTATTTATAAAAAAACAATTATTTGGATTTTTTTTATTATTAAAATTTAAAGAATCATATCTAATTGGCATTTTAATTTGTTCTTGTATTCTGTTAGATAATTCAACAATTGTATTTTTACCAGATTTTACTAAATATTTTAATTTTTGTAAATAATTTTCAAAAACAAAACAAGAACACTTTTCTATTGAGCCATGGATGAAAGCATCTTCATGTAGATGTAAAAGGCTATGTACATTATACACAGCAAATGCATCACCATATAATGTTATAGATTCTTTTACAAACAAAACTAACATACATCGAGCAGTTTCAATATTTTCAAAAGATTGTGTAAGTTCATTTGAAACTAACATTGATATGGCGACTGACAATAACATAAAATTATCATAATATTCCTTATGAATAATATTTTTAAGTATAATTTTTCCTAAGTATAATAAAAAGAGTCTAATTTCACTTGCCTTCCATTTGTCAAATTCAGATAAATTTCTAGGTTTTCTAGAAAATTCCCTAGGAATAAATTGTTTAAATAAAATTAATTTATCATTAATTGAATCTTTCTGTTTATTTGATAACCTATATTTTGAGTTTACACGCTTGCCTTTTTGATGGCATCCTGTTAACCACAGCCTAACTAATTTTCTACATACCCCAAGTAATACGCAGTGCATATAATCTACTGAAAATATAGTAATCATATCTACTGGTAATTTTAAAAGTGGTGTTGTACCAATATGATGTTTAGCATCGCTTTTATTTCTAAATGAATAATCGGTTCGTTTGGTAAACACCAATTTTGAATAAATATTTCTACCCTTTTTTTCATTATTAAGTATACATTTAGTTGAAATTTGATTACAGCGATCGCATCCATGATATCCATTAAATTGAAGCGTTTGTTTAAAAAAACATTTTGCAGGTGCATCGCATGCTATGCATTGCAGATCTAATTTGAAATATTTGCCTCTAATAATTACACCATCATTAATCAACTGTAATATATCAACAATACTATCTTCTATAAAATCTAAATTTTTTGGTTTAACACCAAGTGTTAAACAGGATGGGAAAACTTGAACTGGATCAATATTAATTGATACTAATAGAGGCCATAAAGATAAATTTCTACTATTAAATAAAGGTAAACCATCTAAATTCAAGGAAATAGGTATCGTATTATATTCTTTTATTTTAGTAAAATCATATCTTTCTACATTTAAAATTAACATTTTCTTAAAATTAAGATATATGTATTGAACATCCGATTTTATTGTTGCTATATTATTCCTACTAGTATTTAATAAAGTTCTACATGTTAATGGTAATTCAGGATGACCATTTTTTTTTAATAATTTTAAAAGTTTATCAGTAAAATTATGTGAGACATTATGTATTTGAATTAATGATATAAGTTCTTGACTAAAAGTAATGTCATAATTATTATTGTCCAAACTATATTGAATACTCATATCAGTATTTATCTGTATATCACTTAAAATGGAATTATTATCTGAACTACTATAACTCGAAACATCATTATCTGTTGAAAAATCACTAATGTTACTCTCATTATCAATATTATATGTATCTTCACAATATATATTATCAGATGAAATATCATTATAATTAGTAGATAAATCATCTTTTCTAGAAATTTTTAATTTTTCTACGTTACAGTATCGCTCAATAGTTCTATATCGTTTAACATAATTAGAATTATTCATATTATTTAAATTAAATACAAATTTAAAGTAGATGTGTATATAATAAATAAATTGTACATATATTTTTAATATTTACCTATTATGTTGACTCATTCTCAAAGTTGATAAATATCGATTAATAGTAAATCGATTTAAACAAAATTTGTAAACACGCGTTATCTAAGATTATGAAATAATAGCGTGCCTTAAGGGTGAACGACAGGAATAAACACAAACAACAATTATGCGATCATAAAGTATAAACTAATATAAAATAATTATTTAGTTTCAATAGTTTATAAGTTATATTGAAGTGAGGATTGGATATTTTAAGAAGTTATTATTATTATAAATAATAATCTAAAAAATTAAAATGCTAACTACTACGCATGCGCAACTTATGATTATTGCTTGTCAATTTAAATATTTATATTACATTTTTATTCCAATTTATTAAATTTTACTTATATTTCATACGTTTATCATGTCTTTAAGATTACGATCTCACATAAATGTGTATTTTACACCAACAAATATGTCATATAGAAAGTTGTCAACGTATTTGGACATATATAAGAATTATTTATGTCCATAACCATGTTCCAATAAATAAGAAAATCTATCATATAGTTACGACTATGAATCATAGTCACTATGATTATCATAGTGATAGTATAAATTAACTTAAATTATCTATTATCAATAGTAGATTATATTCTTGTATTTATGTATTAAAATATATATTTTAATAATAATTACATCTATAATATGATATTAGTAAATGTTAAAATAAATATGAATATGAATGAATATTATTCATCAATTATATAAATTATATGATTAATATTATAATTATTATGATATCATATCATATTAAATATGGTTAACAACGTTAAAATGCATTTATTTTATCATGCATAAAATGCATAACTAAAATATCAGCATTTTATTATGTAATTTTACATAGGTATAAAATACATAACTATAATAACAGAATAAAATGCAGTTATTTTTATCATGAATAAAATGCATAACTAAAATATCAACATTTTATTCTATAATTTTATATATATGTATAGGTATAAAATACATAACTAAAATAACAGCATAAAATGCCGATATTTTTATCATGCATAAAATGCATAACTAAAATATCGGAATTTTATTCTGTACTTTTACATAGGTATAAAATACATAACTAAAATAACAGCATAAAATGCAGTTATTTTTATCATGCATAAAATGCATAACTAAAATATCAGCATTTTATTCTGAAATTTTACATAGGTATAAAATACATAACAATAATAACAGAATAAAATGCCGATATTTTAGTTATGTATAAAATGCATAACTAAAATATCAGAATATTATTCTATATATTTTATCATTTATTTTAATCATTATGTAATTCAACTTAATTAATATAAAATTATTAACTCATTTAATTGAATTAATATATAGAATAGAGTTTTAAATATTATTATCAAATATTATATATGTTAAAAGCGTTTTTATTATGCATGCATAAAAATAAGCACACAAAAGATAGCATTTTATTCCACTATTTTTATCATTGTGTTTACTGGGTTATACAATATGCTATACAATTTTATTTATATATAAATAATAAATAAAAGTAATGAATATATTATATTTATTAAAAACTAATTAACTAATTAACTATAAAACTAATTTTAACTAATAAACTAATAAACTATTTTTTGTTTTGATTGTTTCTTAGATAAACATCTATTACGTGTTCCGTTTCCTTTTCCATGAATGAAGGATGTAGTTCACTCATTATATCTGAAATAATAAATTACAATTAGTATAAATAGAAATGTTTAAATAATATTAGCATTGTTAAGACAATATTATAAATATGTGTATCCTTATAAACTTTCAACCGTATATATATATATATATATGTTTACAAGTATATAAGTATAATACATATTTACATTAAAACATAAATTACAGATACTATATATCCTTAGAGATATATCCCAGAGTTAACCCTTAAGTACTCCAATAATAATGTATTAATATAATAATATAATACAATAATATTATAATTACAATCATATTATGTAACAGATGTGGTACATAATATACATATATGTTGTAATATATAAACACATACACACACAAACACATATACACAAACACAGATGTATACATATATACATACACATTATATTTATTAAATATTATTTGTATCCTTAACTGTATTAAAATTAATTAATAAATGTTATTGTATACCCTTAAATGTATTAAAATTAATTAATAAATGATATTATATATATATATATATATATTATAAAATTATTTGTTAAATATATAATGTTAAACATATCTGTGTGACTATATAAATAGGTCATATGACTCATACATCATATTATGCTAAGTATATTATATAATACTACTGCATTTAATTAATGTTTATGAATGTAATGTACTATGGTTCTATGTAATGTTATGTACTGTCATTTCGTATGGTAATAAATGTATAGGCTAACATGAATAAGTATGAATTCATATTTCCTACATAGTTATGACAATCACTTAACCCTGTGAGTCCCAGCAGTTTTTAATATATTATATAAATCTGGACAAAAAGGCACTTAATTATTATTTGTAATATTATACTTAATATATTAGAATAATTATAATTAATTTTTACTTCAAAACAGTATAATATTTCAATTAATAAATACACAATAAAATATTATAATATACATATAGATTCTTATAAATAAAATATTTATAACATTATACTTAATAATAAACTGGACAAATATTAAATATTTATAATTAATGTATTTATTTAGTTACATTTAATAAAGTATTTTAATAATAAATGTTATATAATGTTGTATTTTAACATAATACTCAAAATCTAAAATATAAATATATATTAAAAAAAAGCCTATCACTTGTATTGGATATTATTACATA
Organism: Osedax fenrisi; assembly: GCA_964019155.1. Taxonomy (NCBI): domain Eukaryota; kingdom Metazoa; phylum Annelida; class Polychaeta; order Sabellida; family Siboglinidae; genus Osedax; species Osedax fenrisi. The sequence continues at coordinate 5,361,327 of OZ025241.1, read as the reverse complement.
TATAATCATTTTTATTAATATAATTCAAATAATGAATTTTTTTTTACATTCATTTATAATCATCAAAATAAAAAGTATTAAATTATATAAATTATGTGCATTATATTATTAGAGATGCATGGGATTCACAGGGTTAAAATATAATATTGATAACCGCCCACACCATTGTGTATTGTGTCCATTCACATTGTGTTAATAAAATGTATTGTTTTAAAGTATAACATAACTATTAAATATATAATGACTAAATAACAATGTGAATAAAATGTATAAAAAAAATAAATGGTATAAATAATATATATCAATATATATAGATATATAGATATATAGATATATATATATATATATATATATATATATATATAAAAATATATTGAATTTTGTTGAGTATTATATATCTTATATATAATATGTGTGCATATATGTATTATTTATATTTATCTATATGTAAACATATATATTTAAGTAAGATATGGGAGGCCATTTATAATAATATTAGCCGGTATCATTAATTTTATTAGATACTATTTAAATAATATTTATATACATTTACCCCTATGTTACATCTAAATGTACTTCTATATAGCTAATTGAATATAAATATATAATTAACTAATTTTAATATATTATACCACTAATACCACTAACGTAGAAGAAGACGGTATGTCGTTGTCTTATTAAATGACAGTTTTTGCGATTTTCCAGCTCTTGTATAATTCCTATAAACTTCTGGGGAACATATCCTATTAAGAATTCTCGTGATGGTTTTGGAAGTACTTGACTGTTTCAATTTGCTTAAGTTGTTATACTACAAATAGGTGTATTATTAACATTATAGTTACTAATTTAAATATTTTAATTATAAATGATAGTAAATATATAATTATACATATAAATCACACAGATATGGAATTAATAATACAATAAATAAACACACTTTTATTTGTTTTTAAAATTCGAAAATTGATAGTATAATCAGTTTTTAATTAATTATGTTACACATGTTATATTTATGACATGTCAAATTAATTCCTAAATTAATTTTATTATTTATCTATGTGATGTTTTTAAAATGATCGTTTTATAAGAAATAATTCTCATAGAAACATAATGTTAACATCATTTTAATCACAATATTTTGTATAAGTCACATATAATATAAAAAAATAAAGTTAAAATTTTATTTTTTACATAATTTGAATAGTCACCAGTGCCCTTAATGAATAAAAGTGGATTAGTGTATACAATTTTGATATAAAAAAAATAACAACATTTCCCGCATCTTACTATTAATTAGTGTATATACTATCATATGATATTCACATACATATTCATAATATGAACATCTTATATATATATAATTATATATCTATTATTCTGCATTACAGTAGAATTAATTAACTATCATGTCATGTAAGTGACAGTTTTTGCATAGAAAAATATAAAATATTAAAATCTAAATAACAAACTATAATGTATGTATATTTAATAAATAATGATGAATGATAAATAAGGTCATGATTTATCAAATATAACTTGATAATTTGTATTATTTACATATTAAATTTGTGTACAGTCCTTGAAATATACATGACATTTATAATACATTTATATTTAAACAAACCATCAAATTAAAGAATGTTTCCTCATTCTTAAGCTTATTATCAAAGTCTTTAAACTCTTCCAAGAGAAGATTTGTTTTAAAGTAATAATTTGTATCCGTATTAGCACCATTTTCTATTGAATCGATTCGTTTATTCATCTCTTTTTGACCATCTAATAGCTCTTCTATTTTCACTGCCATTCTTTTGTTTAAATTAATAAGAAGTTGAATATCTAAAAGAAATATCTAATATAAATCACGTTATATTTTAAAATATGTATAATGTTAAAAGCCTTATGCCGGCATATGTAATATATCATTTATCTATGTGTATATATTTGTATATATTTGTATATATATATATAAATGTATTATATTTATTTAATTTATATTTATAGACTATAAATATAGGCATACATACAAATCTAAAAATAATCTAAAATCTATTTATATTTTTATACATACTATATATAAATTTATACTATACATACATATATAATAAAACTAAAAATACAATATTATATATTTATAAATATCAAGACCTATATTTATAAATATGTGTATTAAATGTATGCATTGCATAGGGTTACCATATAATATCATATAAGTGTATACCTACATATTACTATGTATAATTAAATACAAAATACTATAACATTTAAAGTGAGTATGTATAACATAATACTATGAGAAGTTACAACTAATACCTTCATGTAGCAGCTGTACATCTCTAGAACCACCTTTATCTCCGTACTCACTGCTAGAACCACCTTTATTAAAATAAATATAAAGATTATAAGAAAATATATTCAGATGATAAAATAGATATTATTCTAAAAGAAAATTCATTAGTGAACCTAGACCAGAGTTAACTGTTATAAGATATTGGTTTTATAATGATTTATAATTACTGATCAATATCGCAATTTACTTCACTAATTAAAATACTTATATAAAATTAAATATTAATTACAAGTATATAACAATTATTAAAATATTAATGGTTATAAATTAATTAATTATTAATTCATATGATATTGGTCATCTTATAAGTATAAGATGAAGATTTAAAGTTAAACCTTCATAAACGCGTTTGCGTTTCAGAGGAGTCACATCTGTATCTGGTATCTGGTTTGGTCTGGCTAAAGTAAAATTAGTCATTTACATTATAATGTATATAATATATATATATTCTTTTATTCTATAATATGTACAAATTTCATACCTATTTTTTAATACATTATATATTAAAGTATTGCTGTGAATATTAAATACATTAAAAGTAATTATGTAAACTTTTATAAACTTATGTGAAATAGCATACAGAAATGACAATTTTACTGAGACAACATTATATTAATCTATTTACTGGTCCTTACATTTCTTTACATTTATAATTTACATTATATAGTACCAATATTCTATGTATATACATAAATATATTTTATTTATAAACCATTTGTGATAGAAGTTTCTTCATTAATTTGATTATCATCGATATGGATCGTTGCTAAAATCATTATAAAAGTATAGGTATATATCATATATCATTCTTTTATTCTATATAATATATATAGTATGTACAAATCTCATACATATTTTTTAATATATTATATATTTAAGTATTGCTGTAAATATTAAATACATTAAAAGTAATTATGTAGTATGTTATAAACTTATGTGAAATAGCATACAGAAATGACAATTTTACTGAGACAACATTATCTTGATCCTCTCTATTTACTAGTCCTTATATTTCTTTACATTTATAATTTACATTATATAGTACTAATATTCTATGTATATACATATATATATTTTATTTATAAACCATTTGTTATAGAGCGTCTTCTTAGCGTAGAAGCGTCTTCATAATCGGAAATGTCGGAAATGTCGGATATGTCAGAAATATCATTGTTTTTATTATATGTATCGATCGTTGCTAAAATCATTATAAAAGTATAGGTATATATATATTAATAAGATAGATTTATTTAATATAAAATATAACATTTTATTTAATACATATATGGATTATAATTACTGACATTAATTACTCATGTTATATATATAATATATATATTATGGTATTCAAACTTTATACTATATTATAAGATCAAATCTAACTTTCTGAAAACGATGAATTATCTTTTATTTTTTTTTTTAATTCGGTAATTCCTGCTGCATAAGTATCTGAATATGAACAAAATAATATTAGTTATATTATTTTTCTATAGATTTGTTATACTAGTTTTATCTACTGTATATGATATACCGTATTAAAGTATACTTACAAATAATTTGCGAAAAATTCCTTAGAAAAATCGTTGTAATTATTCGTTTATAAGCTTACATATTGTAAAGTAAACATATCCTGGTTATTTATAAGTATGTATTTTAGTACTAGAGGGATGGTCCTTAATATAGACTTTTTTTTTTACAATAATTGAATAATATACATCTCGCAAACTCACACACACTTGCTCGCGTAACATACATACATATCACAAACTCACACACACTTGCTCGCGTAACATACATACATATCACAAACTCACACACACTTGCTCGCGTAACATACATACATATCACAAACTCACACACACTTGCTCGCGTAACATACATACATATCACAAACTCACACACACTTGCTCGCGTAACATACATACATATCACAAACTCACACACACTTGCTCGCGTAACATACATACATATCACAAACTCACACACACTTGCTCGCGTAGCATACATACATATCACAAACTCACACACACTTGCTCGCGTAACATACATACATATCACAAACTCACACACACTTGCTCGCGTAACATACATACATATCACAAACTCACACACACTTGCTCGCGTAACATACATACATATCACAAACTCACACAATATTGCTCGCGTAACATACATACATATCACAAACTCACACACACTTGCTCGCGTAGCATACATACATATCACAAACTCACACACACTTGCTCGCGTAACATACATACATATCACAAACTCACACACACTTGCTCGCGTAACATACATACATATCACAAACTCACACACACTTGCTCGCGTAACATACATACATATCACAAACTCACACACACTTGCTCGCGTAACATACATACATATCACAAACTCACACACACTTGCTCGCGTAGCATACATACATATCACAAACTCACACACACTTGCTCGCGTAACATACATACATATCACAAACTCACACACACTTGCTCGCGTAACATACATACATATCACAAACTCACACACACTTGCTCGCGTAGCATACATACATATCACAAACTCACACACACTTGCTCGCGTAACATACATACATATCACAAACTCACACACACTTGCTCGCGTAACATACATACATACGTGCTTGCGTAACGTTGCCCCTAACACAAGGGCCGTCTGCGGCCGTTGGCGAAATGAGTCACCTAGTTATTTTACTATTATGACACTTAGGTAGCTATTTAAATGTAAAATATACATTATATGTACATATGTATATACTTTATATATATATTATTTATAATAAATGAAAAAGGTATACTATTATAAATTAAAAGATATATATATATATATATATATATATATATATATACACAGATTGTTTTAAAATATTAGATATTACTATTACAATTATTATTTGAAAGTGATTAAAGAATGATAAAAAAGGTATATATATATAATTTTATATATATATATATATATATTTACTAACTAAAAAATTGTACTATTTTGATCTTATATTCAATCCAGTGAACATCCTTAGGTTGGCCATCTTTGACCATTTTAATAAATCGGACTTGGTTTTTGACAGGTGGCCAACATACGATAGGTTCCTGAATTTAAAGTATATATTATAATTTATTATAAATTATAGTAATAATTTACTAACATTATTATCATTTTTGCCTGTCCATCTGATTGGCACAATGTCAAATTCTTTTGACATTTTAAATTTAATTAAAACAAACCTATTCCTGATTTAATATTGTATTTACAAATTAATTTACATATTATATATACAATAAATGGAATAAATTAGTATGCATATATAATGTGTTACATGGTTTTTATTTAAAGATACATTTTTCATATATATATATATATATATATAGATATATATATTATAATAATAAATAAAAATAATAATTAATAATAAATAAATAAAAAAAATATATGTACAAAATTTAAATTATGCAACATCTACAAGTAATTTTTAAGAAAATTATGAATTAAAGAAACATATTTCTAATTTAATATTGCATATACAACTTAATTTACATATTTACATATTATATATACAAAAATTGAATCAATTATTATGCATATATAATGTGTTACATCGGATTTAGTTAATATACATTTTTCATATATATAAATAATAAATACAAATAATAATTAAAAATAAAAAAAGTAAATAAAAAAAGATATATGTACACAAATGTATTATATAATATCTATTTAAGTAATTTAAAAAAAAATTATGTGTGTAATAATTTCATAAATACAATATTATTATGATAATTATGTACATTTTTAATAATTAAACCTTTATGTTTAATGTCATTATTATCTATTATTTTTATTTCGGAATATTTTATATTTGATTCATAACAACTTAAAATAGAAGTATCAAAGTCATTTGCTATTTTTAAATCATCTTTGTTTAATTTTCTAACATAAAATGTCCATTTACGATTATAAATTCTACACTTGGAATGAGTAGCATAATCAACATCTAATGATAAGTCATCTTCTAATACCTCACATATATATTTATTATTTATAAAAAAACAATTATTTGGATTTTTTTTATTATTAAAATTTAAAGAATCATATCTAATTGGCATTTTAATTTGTTCTTGTATTCTGTTAGATAATTCAACAATTGTATTTTTACCAGATTTTACTAAATATTTTAATTTTTGTAAATAATTTTCAAAAACAAAACAAGAACACTTTTCTATTGAGCCATGGATGAAAGCATCTTCATGTAGATGTAAAAGGCTATGTACATTATACACAGCAAATGCATCACCATATAATGTTATAGATTCTTTTACAAACAAAACTAACATACATCGAGCAGTTTCAATATTTTCAAAAGATTGTGTAAGTTCATTTGAAACTAACATTGATATGGCGACTGACAATAACATAAAATTATCATAATATTCCTTATGAATAATATTTTTAAGTATAATTTTTCCTAAGTATAATAAAAAGAGTCTAATTTCACTTGCCTTCCATTTGTCAAATTCAGATAAATTTCTAGGTTTTCTAGAAAATTCCCTAGGAATAAATTGTTTAAATAAAATTAATTTATCATTAATTGAATCTTTCTGTTTATTTGATAACCTATATTTTGAGTTTACACGCTTGCCTTTTTGATGGCATCCTGTTAACCACAGCCTAACTAATTTTCTACATACCCCAAGTAATACGCAGTGCATATAATCTACTGAAAATATAGTAATCATATCTACTGGTAATTTTAAAAGTGGTGTTGTACCAATATGATGTTTAGCATCGCTTTTATTTCTAAATGAATAATCGGTTCGTTTGGTAAACACCAATTTTGAATAAATATTTCTACCCTTTTTTTCATTATTAAGTATACATTTAGTTGAAATTTGATTACAGCGATCGCATCCATGATATCCATTAAATTGAAGCGTTTGTTTAAAAAAACATTTTGCAGGTGCATCGCATGCTATGCATTGCAGATCTAATTTGAAATATTTGCCTCTAATAATTACACCATCATTAATCAACTGTAATATATCAACAATACTATCTTCTATAAAATCTAAATTTTTTGGTTTAACACCAAGTGTTAAACAGGATGGGAAAACTTGAACTGGATCAATATTAATTGATACTAATAGAGGCCATAAAGATAAATTTCTACTATTAAATAAAGGTAAACCATCTAAATTCAAGGAAATAGGTATCGTATTATATTCTTTTATTTTAGTAAAATCATATCTTTCTACATTTAAAATTAACATTTTCTTAAAATTAAGATATATGTATTGAACATCCGATTTTATTGTTGCTATATTATTCCTACTAGTATTTAATAAAGTTCTACATGTTAATGGTAATTCAGGATGACCATTTTTTTTTAATAATTTTAAAAGTTTATCAGTAAAATTATGTGAGACATTATGTATTTGAATTAATGATATAAGTTCTTGACTAAAAGTAATGTCATAATTATTATTGTCCAAACTATATTGAATACTCATATCAGTATTTATCTGTATATCACTTAAAATGGAATTATTATCTGAACTACTATAACTCGAAACATCATTATCTGTTGAAAAATCACTAATGTTACTCTCATTATCAATATTATATGTATCTTCACAATATATATTATCAGATGAAATATCATTATAATTAGTAGATAAATCATCTTTTCTAGAAATTTTTAATTTTTCTACGTTACAGTATCGCTCAATAGTTCTATATCGTTTAACATAATTAGAATTATTCATATTATTTAAATTAAATACAAATTTAAAGTAGATGTGTATATAATAAATAAATTGTACATATATTTTTAATATTTACCTATTATGTTGACTCATTCTCAAAGTTGATAAATATCGATTAATAGTAAATCGATTTAAACAAAATTTGTAAACACGCGTTATCTAAGATTATGAAATAATAGCGTGCCTTAAGGGTGAACGACAGGAATAAACACAAACAACAATTATGCGATCATAAAGTATAAACTAATATAAAATAATTATTTAGTTTCAATAGTTTATAAGTTATATTGAAGTGAGGATTGGATATTTTAAGAAGTTATTATTATTATAAATAATAATCTAAAAAATTAAAATGCTAACTACTACGCATGCGCAACTTATGATTATTGCTTGTCAATTTAAATATTTATATTACATTTTTATTCCAATTTATTAAATTTTACTTATATTTCATACGTTTATCATGTCTTTAAGATTACGATCTCACATAAATGTGTATTTTACACCAACAAATATGTCATATAGAAAGTTGTCAACGTATTTGGACATATATAAGAATTATTTATGTCCATAACCATGTTCCAATAAATAAGAAAATCTATCATATAGTTACGACTATGAATCATAGTCACTATGATTATCATAGTGATAGTATAAATTAACTTAAATTATCTATTATCAATAGTAGATTATATTCTTGTATTTATGTATTAAAATATATATTTTAATAATAATTACATCTATAATATGATATTAGTAAATGTTAAAATAAATATGAATATGAATGAATATTATTCATCAATTATATAAATTATATGATTAATATTATAATTATTATGATATCATATCATATTAAATATGGTTAACAACGTTAAAATGCATTTATTTTATCATGCATAAAATGCATAACTAAAATATCAGCATTTTATTATGTAATTTTACATAGGTATAAAATACATAACTATAATAACAGAATAAAATGCAGTTATTTTTATCATGAATAAAATGCATAACTAAAATATCAACATTTTATTCTATAATTTTATATATATGTATAGGTATAAAATACATAACTAAAATAACAGCATAAAATGCCGATATTTTTATCATGCATAAAATGCATAACTAAAATATCGGAATTTTATTCTGTACTTTTACATAGGTATAAAATACATAACTAAAATAACAGCATAAAATGCAGTTATTTTTATCATGCATAAAATGCATAACTAAAATATCAGCATTTTATTCTGAAATTTTACATAGGTATAAAATACATAACAATAATAACAGAATAAAATGCCGATATTTTAGTTATGTATAAAATGCATAACTAAAATATCAGAATATTATTCTATATATTTTATCATTTATTTTAATCATTATGTAATTCAACTTAATTAATATAAAATTATTAACTCATTTAATTGAATTAATATATAGAATAGAGTTTTAAATATTATTATCAAATATTATATATGTTAAAAGCGTTTTTATTATGCATGCATAAAAATAAGCACACAAAAGATAGCATTTTATTCCACTATTTTTATCATTGTGTTTACTGGGTAGTCAATATTTGATTACTAACAGAAACAACCCTAAGCAGATATGGAATAAAATAAATACTATTATACATAACAACAAAAATGGTAATATAGTTCCTAATGTAATAGAATATAATAAACGGTGTGAACAATTTAATGATTATTTTTGTAACATAGGTGAGAAGTTAGCTTCTAAATCAGAAAAAAATTGTAATACCAATAATACATCTAATTATATACATAATAATTATACAAATTCATTATTTATTACTCCCACTAATCCAATTGAAATAACTAATATTGTTGAAAAAAGTAAACCAACAAATAGTACTGATTCTCATAACTCTTCATTTAAACTAATTGTTCAAATCATTTCTTCAATAAGTAATATATTATCATATTTAATTAATCTATGTATACAACAGGGTATATTTCCTAATTGTCTAAAAACTGCTAAAGTCGTAACTAAATATAAATCTGGTAATATTGATGATCCTTCTAATTATAGGCCAATTTCTCTATTATCATCTTTCTCAAAAATTTTAGAAAAAGTCTTAAAATCTAGATATATAGATTTTATGGAAAAAAATAAAATAATTAATAAATCACAATTTGGTTTTAAAAAAGGAGTTTCAACTTCCGACGCATTGACTGATCTAACCGGAACCATAGCTTCAAATAAAATGAAATATTGTGCAACTATATCTATAGATCTAAAGAAAGCATTCGACTCCATCAGTCATGATCTATTAATAAATAAGTTAGAGAAGTATGGTTTCAGAGGAGTTGCTTTAAAATTATTAATATCTTTTCTTAATAATAGAAATCAATTTGTGATATTCAATAAGTCTAAATCACAAATAAAGAATATTAAGTTTGGTGTCCCTCAAGGATCTGTCCTCGGTCCCCTATTATTTTTAATATTTATAAATGACATAGTCAATATTAAAACACAAGGCCATTTTGTTTTATTCGCTGATGATACTTCTATTATATTCCGTGAAAATAATATTGATTCTATGGAAAATTCCATGAATAAAACTTTAAAAAATCTTGATATATGGCTATCATTAAATAAATTGACAATTAATTTAAGCAAAACTAACTATTTAATATTTAATAATAATAAAGCAAAATTATCTATTATATTAAATAATATTGTCATTATTCAAAAAAACTCAATAAAACTCCTTGGAGTAATTATTGATTCGAACATGAATTGGAAACTACATACTAATATGGTTAAATCTAAACTTTATTATGGATTATCAATTCTAAGAAAACTAAATAATATTTTACCAATCAATATTTTAAAGCTAATATATTATTCTGTATTTCATTGCCATCTTATTTATTGTACACATATATGGGGGAATAATTATGATGCAACATCAAAACAAATAAGTATAGCTCAAAATAAAGCTATAAGAATATTATATCGTCAAAAAAATAGAACTAATGTGGATAATATTTACAAAGAACAACACATTTTAACTTTTAAAGAAATAATATTCTATAACCCTGTAAAATTATGTTTAGGATTAAAAATTATCAAATTTCAACAACAATTATAAATTTATTTAAATTACAAGACTCTACTTATAATATGCGCGATAATAACAAATTTAAAATAACTTTAGTTAATACCAATGCAAAAAAGTTTAATATAACTTACTATGGACCCATTTGCTGGAATAATCTACCGATACATATAAAATCATACAATAGTCAAACCACACTTAACCAATTCTGTTCAAAAATTAAATATTTAATATCATGTAATCTCTAATCTATATTAAAAATGTATATCTTTTATAATATTTTGTAATATATGTACATAAGTATTATTAATATGCGCACTATTATTATTTATATTATTATTATTATTATTATTATTATTATTATTATTATTATTATTATTATTATTATTATTTATTATTATTATTATTATTATTATTATTATTATTATTATTATTATTATTATTATTATTATTATTATTATTATTATTATTATTATTATTATTATTATTATTATTATTATTATTATTATTATTATTATTATTATTTATTATTATTATTATTATTATTAATATGTATATTCGATATAAATATCTTGTATTACACCATTTTTATTATTATATTTTCTTATTTCATAATTATTATTATATAATAAATATTTAATATTGTTGTTATAAGGATATTCTTAATATAAGCTACGTATAGCTTCTGAATATCCTTCTGTATATTAATTAAATATTCAGTAAATAAATATTCATTCATATATATATATATAATTTCCTATTTGGCTAGGTTATTTAATTCGGCAGATATACAAGTAGTAGGATATGGGTTCAATCCAAGTTTTGATTATTAAAAAAAATATTAACATAATATTTATAAGTAATCTTATATAATTGTGTATAAATAAATGCTCGATTATCGTTAAAACCATACATATCCTTAACATGATATCGGCATCGAAGGGTAATTATAGCCATATATACATAGAGTTATATAATTATAGTTATAAGTGAAAACTTCATATACGTTCCTGGATGGGATGACAGAACTTCACCAAATAAAAATAACAATAATAATATAAGTATACTACATTCTAATATATGATTACTCTTTAATTATAAAATATATATTCTAATATTTGATAATAAATAACGCAATTATACTTATAACTATAGGTACACTTATTTATATTTTAATTATTTTTAATTTAGCCAAAAAATATGTATCGTGTATGTTACTGAATATTTATTATTATTTCATTAATACTATATAGTTATATATTTAAAGAAATAAATAGTAGTTTTATAGTAATTATGTATACATGTATATATATATATATATATTTATATATTTATATAATTATTGTACACTTTTACATATATGTTTGAAATAATATATATATATATATATATATATATATATATATATATCTATATATAAAATAATATATTATTTCATTAGAATTATATAGTTATATATTTTAAGCAATACATAGTAGTTTTATAGTAATTATTTGTTATTGTTATTGTTATTTTTATTTGGTGGAGTCCTTTCATCCCATCCAGTAACTTAGATGAAGTATTTCACTTATAACCATATATGGCTCTAATGTCCTTTCGAAGCCGATCTTATTTTAATGCATACATGGTTATAATGAAAGCCGGTTATTTATGTAAACACAATTATATAAGATCACTTCTAAATACTATTTTAATACCCATTTTATAAAATTAATTAATGGTCCTGACGATGGTCGAACCTGTGTCCTACAGCTGATGTGTCTGACGCCTTAGCACTTAGCCACACAGGCAGTTTATATATATATATATATTTATATATTTATATAATTATTGTACACTTTTACATATATGTTTATATTAATATGAACATATAAATGTGTAATAATATTCAATAATATTGTATTAATATTTAAATTACCATATATATCTATAGTAAATGTGGAAGACTATTTTGATTATATGGATTGTACTTCAAAATGTTATACTATTATTACACTGCAGGATAATATGGTAATAATAGAACTATAATAATGTAATATTTATTGTATTTATAATATTTATAGTACTAATTTTCATTGAAAATAATATATTAATTACACTTAGTTATTATAAATAATATGATCCTTTCAACAATTAATGTAGCTATAATATATATATATATATATATATATATATATATATATATAACATATATTTAAATACAACCTGAATTAAACCTGTATTACCTACAGCTATAATTGTATATTATTTATTATTAATTTTGTATATGAATGAAATAAATGTGTAGATAAATGTCTAAGGAGGATCATTGAAAGATATAAGTAGCTTTATAAAATCGATAACCCCATGATATATAACTATACTAGCTGTAGGGCATTTATACTATTATAATAAGACTTGCATACTATAATACAATATATTAATATTACTAATAGTAGTATATAAAAAAAAATGTCCCTTATCGTATTTCATCATGTTGCAATAATTATATTAATTAATAAAACAATTATAACATTAATGGAAAGTTTTTATTATTTAGATACTTAAATTGTATTAATAATAAAAATGATAAAAATAAATAAATTATTAACTAATTAAATTAGAATACATTATTAATAATGTAATTGTAATTGATTTTTTTTTGTAATTTGTGATTGATTCTTTAATAATATATATATATATAATGTATCTAGTGATATATAGAGTTTACATATAATAACACAGGGTGTTCTTATTCGGACATGGATACCGTATATTGACACCCATGTTATCTATGCAATTAAAATATTAAATACAATTTAAAATCACAATAATATCTATAATAATTAAATATTAATATATTGTAATTTTAATACAAATTATGAATCATAAAATGTTAAGATCATTTAGTGTTAAAGTGTCCGTATTATTTTTCAATAGTAATAATATGATAGTAAACAAAGTGTATTATTATTTAATTATAATCTTTTAAAAGTATGTTTTTATTTCTTATTAAATTTGTATCTGATATATATTTTTTTATTCAATTATTACATTTTTACTTTATTTAATATCTTTAAACATAATTATGTTCTGAATTGCACATATTTCTTTAATGGAAACATTGATTTTGTTTTGTCTTTATTAATAGTAAAACATGTTTCTATATTAATGATATTGTTATTATGTAAAAGGTTATATACACATAATATTATTCTAAAACTTATAAGTTTATTCAATTTAAAATATAATTATATTTAAACATATTATAAATGTGGGTTATAAATGAATAAAATATAATGTAGTCAAGTTTATCATATTTTTATTTATATATTTATTTTATTTATATATTTTATTGATAATTCGTATAGTTTTTGTTTATATTAATACCGATTTTATTAATCTATCTTCATAAACATGACCCCTTATTTTTATTCCATATGACATATTTGATAAAAATAGTGAATTATATAATAACATTTTTATGAGATTTATGTATGTTATTAAATTTAATTTCCCAAAAAGATATACAATTTTAGATAATGTATAACATACATTTATAATATTAAACGAATATGTTAAATTATTATCCAATATATAACTACTAAAATATATATATATATATATATATATATATTAATATATATATATATATATATATATATATATATATATATATATATATATCTACATCCTACTATGTTTATGTTCATATTATTTTAATTTATATTATTTATAATTTTTGTATTAATACTAACATTTTAATTTTTTAAATATTCAATTTTAATTTATATAATATTAACCCAATGAGATAATCTGTATAAATTATTACATATTACTACTTAATTCATCATTTGAATTTGCAAATATATAAAATTATATGTCGTCTGAATATGAATTTAAAATTATATTATCATTGTTATATTATTTGATATCACCATTAATCTCTGAAATATTTTCATATATTGTCTTTTTAATAGTATTTTCAATATTAAGTAAGTATTTATAAGTTGTGTTTTATAAAATTTGCATATGTGTTATTATTATTATTTCTTTTATCTATATTATCTATTTCAATCGATTTTCTAATTCATCAATTGTTTCATTAAGTTTAGTTATTATTTTAGTATTATTTTCTAAGATATGTGTAATATTATCATTAAATAATTCATATATATATATAAATAATCATTATATATAATCCTTCCATGATAATTTATTTATATGTTAAAGTATTAATGCATAATACATTGTGTAATATTTAAATATACTTTAATTATAATTTATAGCTGATATTAATTTGTTGTATGACTTATATACAGCAAATATTAATTTATATACATAGATATACCAACAAATAAAATAAAATCACTTATTGAATAAATCTATAAATACAAAATATATACTATCGCGTTGAATTCTAATACAAAAGTGATATATGTGTAGATGTATTATAGGGGGTTCACATCAATTCCGTTTTAAAAAAACGTACATGTAACTTCAACTTCAAATGATTCATTCACAGCAAATGTGAAGTTATGAGTCACATTCCTATTTTGAAGTTAGGATTTCTGAACGTTTTCTGAACGTTTTCTGAAATAGGATTAATCCTATTTTTCTGTACGTATCAACACACAGAATTAGAGAGAACAGCTAGAATACGGAACATACGGAATTTAAATATAGGTGGCGATATATGTCTACCCTTACGACAGACTAAAAAACACGGAATTGATGTGAACACTTACAAATCTGTTACTTCAAATTTGCTGTGAATGAATCATTTGAAGTTGAAGTTACACGTACGTTTTTTAAAACGGAATTGATGTGAACCCTCTATAATGCCTGACATGTACATTACTAATATTAATAATAATATTGCAGATTAGAATAGGTAGGGGGTGTACAATATATACACATAAACCGTATGTAAGTATTAGTAAGGAGTATGTTCCATTAAATGCCCAAATGCATGAACTAGCAAAAACGCATAATACAATTTGTTTAAATGAATATGGTAAGTATATTTTAATAATTGAAATATAATTTAATATGTAATTTACATAAAATATATAGTTGGATATCATATATATATATATATATATATATATATATATATATATGTATATATATATATATATATATATAAAACCCAATACTATTAATAATATATCAATAACACACTAGCATCCCCCCATAATCATTATTAGGACATAGTTGTAAATAAAATAATGACAAAATAATATGTTTTAAATTGGTATGTTTTAATATGTTTTAAATTTAAGTGGTATTATATAATTTTCCATATATAAATAATCTACTCTCATTAAAACTATGGATACATTAACATGAAACTGGTTTACTAGGGATATTATGGACATTCTTATAATTTAAAAGGTCATTTAAGTTACTGGATGGGATGATAGGACTCTGTTAAAATATAATAATAATACATATATCAATAATATATATATATATATATATATATATATATATATATATATATATAAATATATATATATATATATTTGATATAACATATGTTTTATTTTAGATACTTGTTTACGATTTTGTGAAGAATCAAATTGTAATAATGGAACATATGATATTTCAATTTGTTATTATAAATTTAATTATAAGTTATATATATATATACATGACATTACTTTAAATAGTTTATGTTATATAAATAGAATACACAATAAAACAGTCGAATATACTTTATAAACTAAAATAAATGTATTATAATTTAAATACAATAAAATAAACTATAATATAATATTAATATGGAATAACATCACAGGATATACATTGTAATGTAATATGTACATGTTATTAAGCATATATTTATAGTAATTATTTAAAATATAATAGTTTATAATATACTCTATATAAATGAAAACGAAAGTAATAGAATATATAACGAGTTTAATATACATTTAAAAAAATTAAAAGTATAGGTACCCTAACTGTGTATGTAGTCAATATATACTAGCATATACACATTACATATTTCATACTTTTATAATATACGATATACTATAATATTATATTTATTTATAGAATAATACATAACTGATATAACATATAACTATTTTTAAGATTGTATATAATATTATAAATCAATATAGTACATACTAAATAAATTGTATTTAAAATATATTGTATATATTGTTAAAAATGATTTTCCGATGGTATTATCTCAGTGCATAATGCTACTTTAGTACGTATTTGAATTTTATGCACAATTTAATTTAAATATTTTTCCATCAATTATTTTTACAATGTTTATATTTAATTCATAATATAATTTAATACACTATATATTATTTGGAATATCGACATACATTATATTACATAAAATTGTTTTATTCGAACCTAATTTATAAATGCATTCGTATTTTTCATTAATATTATAAATACAATTTATAATATGAATGTTATTTTAATTGACAGATAACAAATATACTGATATATTTGAATCAAATATTTAAATCATTGAATTATATATAAGTAAAACTTACCTCCAAAAAGTATCAGGATTGGAGTACAAAAGTAAATATTGCATATATAGTGAGTGGATATACTATCCTAAATATTAGGTATTTAATAAACAATAAAATACATATTCATCAAATAGTCACTAGTATTTTAGTTCCAGGCATATATTTGACATAAATTAGATAAGTAATTGTTATGAAGTAAATAATTAATATGAATATATATCAATTTCACTTATCTTAATACTTTTTAATAGGTTAATTTATATACCAATTTATATTTAAAAAATTATGCCAAGGTCAAAATAAAATAAAATATATATGAATATAATAATATTAAATTATTAAATCAACATTATATATATATATATATATGTACATTTAATATTATTTTAGTTGACAGTTATTCAGAATTAAAGAAAGAATGGGTATTTATAACTAAATTAACGGTTTAAATATATGTATTTAATTATATATATATATATATATATAATATATAAAACAATATATAAATAATGCTATGTTTAAAATAAAAATACTATTAAAATGTAACATAATACAGTTAAAAGTATTCATTTGATTGTGTATTTAATTTATTTTAATAATGATTAATGTAATTAATAGCATATTTTAATTTTAACACCATAAATTGTGTCATATACATTACAGTAATTAATTGTAATTCGTATACATATTAAAAACATATAATGCATATGTATTCAACTATATTATTATAATTATGTATTCAAAATGCGCGAGTTTGCATTTATAATTTAAAGTACTATGATTTGTATAATAGGTATTCCATATTATTTCCAGTTAATAGATATTTTTTATCATCGGTATTATCGTTGACATAGCGAAATATGTTATACGGTATTATAATTATGATATAAATATCCATAATATATTAAGATAAATTTAATATATTATATTTTTGAATTTTTCTAGAAATATTAAATATTGATAATATAATACATTAATGAAGCCTGAATAATAGTTATTATATATGCATGGTTCCACTCATCAGTACCAATATTACCCTCAGATCTTTCTAAATTTAAACTTTATTACGAAACATTATTATCTTCTAAACCCAATACTGACTCTAGTTTTAATCATTCTCAAACTACTACTGATCCCTTGCCCGCTCTAAATATTACTGATATTTTATCCTCCGAATCAATATTTGACGCATTACTCTCCCAAACTATTACTGACCCCTTAACCTAACATTCATAACTAATCACGTATCACCACTGTTCCAAAATAACAATAATGCATGGCTCTCAGTTATTTTTCACTCAGTAATATTTTATCCCTAAAGGTTTCCATGTCGTATACAAAATCAACAATACCATTAGTATACATGAACCATTATATAATTAAATAACTGAAACATTGATATCTCCAAATTACTCTTATATATTCTCTCTCATTAATGATATAGGGTACTCTCTATGTATTTCACATCGTATTAAATTTCATAGTGGAGGAGTTGGTATATTTACTATGATATGCCATTTCCTACTATTATCTACCCTTTCTGTTACAGTGATTGCCTGAAAGCCTCTTTAACTTTTATGAATAATGTCTACTCCTTTATTATTATGTATCGACCTATACAAGAAGACTATACCACCTTCAATAATAAATGTTACGTCTATATAACTGATACTTCACTATCTAAAAATATTCAGAAAGTTAATCTTGGTGACTTTAACAAATACTTATAATCCCCATTCCATTTTCAACAATCTTACTATTTATCTCTCTACATCAATATATAACTTTACTTACTCATAGTGCTAGTCATTTACTCGATATAATTTTTGGAATTCATAGTAATTATTAAGTGTATCACTGATTGTTATAAATCTGACTTAATAATGATACTTTTCTATTACTTGTCGATTAGTTCTTACTCATTCCACAATTATAGAAACAATATTCTATTACTTACATACATAATATATCTATTGATTATGATTAGTTTGCCTCTTAACTCAAATTACTCGTCCTTTCGTTGTCTTCTTATATTGATTCACTCAATGATGCTCTAGCTTACTTGATTGGATTCTCTAAAAATTAGAACTATTTACATGTATTAAAACTATCCATATTTTTCCTATGAACTTGTTAATTGTACTCTTATTGAAATGTCCGCTACAATATATACTTAACAATATATACTATACAGAATATCCATATATGTCGAGTTTTTTTATTATACATTACATGTGCTTTTTATTCCTCGAGTCTGAGTCATTCATACCAATATTATAAATGATTTGTTTACGAATCAATATAATACAATGGTTCCTATATATTACATCGATCATCATCCGTGAAAGGTTGAAATATATCTACCTAATATCTTTTTCTTAAATATGGTGATTCATTAGGCATCTCGTCCCACTTCTAATCTCAATATACAAGGAATATAGTTGAATATGATCAGCGTGTATGTGATAGTGGATATGTATATATTGATCAATAATATCATGTACCCTCCCTATCCATATCCACTATCAAATATACGCTGATGATATTCAACTATATTACTTGTTAATTAACACATTTACTGTACTACCATATACCTTCTGGTATATGGTATATAACTGGTATATAAGTGTATATCACCTATTATATAATGGCTTCTATTTAACAAACTTCTAAGTACCTAACTTCCCTAAGTTCCCTAATTTTCCATCATTATTCATAATTGAAATACCACTATTAATTGTACATCATTACTCTTTTTATAAATTATTCTATTTTATCATTTTGTTTATTTATTTATATTTTGTTCTGATACTATATTATTATGTGAACCTACGATGGGTGTCTATACCTATGATACGTAAACATAAATAGTATTGTCATCATCATAATATATATATATATATATATATATATAACTATGAAAATATTTATCAACTTATAAGTATATAATAATATATTATGCTAGGTTATCTGTATTTGTATTATTAACCTTATATAGTATTATTCGTATGTGAACCTACGATGGGTGTCTATACCTATGATACGTAAACATAAATAGTATTGTCATCATCATACTATATATATATATATATATATATATATATATATATATATAACTATGACAACATTTATCAACTTATAAGTATATAATAATATATTATGCTAGGTTATCTGTATTTGTATTATTAACCTTATATAGTATTATTAACTGTATATATTATAATATAAGATACACAATTATATTTAAAAACTAACAATTCACAATGTATTATATTTAAAAAGGTGAACGAGAGTATTGAGTATATATCCGAAGGTTATATATATTTATATTTATATATAAGGTTATTTATATTTAAAATAACTATTTTATTCGTGAAATGGTATAAAAACTTATGTTATAGTGTATTTAATATATTTATGAAGAACAATTATGATATAATTTATGATACAACTTGGTATTTTCTATAAATCCCACTAACTGTATTTCCTAAAATAATATACGGAAATATTTGAAAACCATTTTCTAGCAAATATTTCCGAATATTATTTCGGGAAATACTGGTAGTGGGATATACCATTAAGATAATAATTTTATTATATTGTATATCTTCCATTATGTATCTTTCATTATTGCATATATCCATATACTATATTATCTTTATTAACTTGAGTTTGTTTAGTTTTATTTCATGGTATATTAATTTATGGAATAGAAATAGTCATTCTTATAGTATACACAATTGTATTATATGTATTCATATTTGTATCTGTTATTCATATTTTTTTCCCATATTACGTATATTTAACATACATATATATGGATATTATCCTATTGAGTTTAATCTTATTGACATGTAATTTACCATAGTATATGCTGCTTGTGATCTCCCGTTAGCATGTATATTACTCGAACTAATGATATTTATTTTGAAATTACACTTATTTGAGAATGACATAACATATTTTCCTGTATATTGTGGACTATTGTCAATAATTATAATCTTTAATACTATTTCTGATAAATTGATATTTTAATATGGTATAATATCAGATGTATAATATCATATGAAAATGTATTATGTATATAATATATTATAATGAAATTGGTTAAATTGAAATTACTAATATTAAAAAAAATGTCATTATAAATACTTATATATGAGTTATATGTAATGTATATGTATAATTTATATACTAAGGGTTGTGCAATGTACATATAAGGGTACGAAGATCCATGTACAATGTAAACTCCGTGTCATTATATACTGATTATAGATAACATAGAATGTACATATGAAATCGAGCATAACCCTACATTATTCGATATACTATTTATAATCATATTTGGTTAATATACCACGGTTATTGCGCTATATATACTATGATTTATTTCGTTTAATTTCCTAAAATGTATTGATTCATGCTCTTTGAAATAACTAATCAAATTTATATGTTGATACCATTTACTTATTTGTATTCTGGTCATATTTTTTTGTGACGTGGTATTCATTATGTTTGACATATTATATATGATTGTTTCTTCTTTAGGTCTATTCATAATATGAACGTAAACGTGTATGTTATTTAAGTATTAATTTAGTATTAATACTATGCATAATGTACATTTACACTGGTGTTAATAGTATTTACATATCAATCAGCTAAAATTAATCCATAATTAAAAATATTCTATATTCTATATTAGCATTAATATAATAGTATGTAACTTAATGATATTCTTGTATTATTATATTTAAATGATTTAATTTGTATCCTTAATTCTACTATTATTTTGCAATATACAATATTTCTACTTTATCACAGCTATTGAATCAAAATTATCAACAATTTCACATGGTGGATTATGAATTGCTACTTTATCAACAATATTCATAACACTAATATCCATTTTTTTAGATGTTAGTAAATTATTATTCGTTTTAGCCATAACAACTATAACTAAATGGTTTCTCTTCTAGTTTATTACACTTGTGAATATATTTCATAAATAATATGCACCTACCAGTTCGGTATAACTAAAAAATATAATTTTTACTGAATTATATTCACATAGGAAACAAACATAAAGTATTATATTCATCTATAGATTTTAATTGAAATAGTATTTTACAAAATTATTTATTTTGAATTATAATCGTCGATAATTTTTATATATTAATAATATATAATGTATATATTATAATTAAATATAAATATTGTTATTCTTAATCTAGCCAAAAAGAATCGCTTCGATGTGACCGCTGATCTTGCAAAGGGTTTATTATCTAAATAATAGTATTTAATTGTATACACAATACATGTATATATATATATATAATGAATTAATTACATCTGTTTATAGATAATATATAACGATAATGAATCAAATCGATTAGATTTTCTATTTCGATATCTCCTAACAATATGGTAATGCCATATTTCATCATATTCATTTGAATAAAATAAAATAAAATTACATACAAATTATCAACAACAAATTAAAACCAATATTGTATTCCCATGTTATCATCTAAAGTAAAGTATAAACTAATGTTAATAAATGTTCATAATTGTAATATAATATTTATAAAATTATCTAAATATGTATATCACATAGTGTATATCAATTTAATAATATTGATATATATATATATTTGGGGGTTACTGTGTTAATACTGTTTTAAATTATTTTAATTTTAATACTGTTTTTCATTATTGTAATACTTTTAATTTGTAATACTGATTAGTTTTTTTTTTAGTTATGTAAAGTTAAATATATAAAATGTAACATTTAAAAAAATAAATATAACATAAATTTGATAAATAGTAATTTTACCTTTACTGTATTATATATGTCTAATACTTCTAATTTTTAATAATGTTTTGATTTGTTTTTGTTTATAG
This sequence comes from Osedax fenrisi, assembly GCA_964019155.1. Lineage (NCBI taxonomy): Eukaryota > Metazoa > Annelida > Polychaeta > Sabellida > Siboglinidae > Osedax > Osedax fenrisi. The sequence continues at coordinate 5,337,720 of OZ025241.1, read as the reverse complement.
TTATATAATATAAATTATATAAATATGTAAAATGTGTAAACATTTAATATTCATATGGATACCTATTTAATACCAATTTTTTTATATAGTTTTATATATCAAAATATAAGTTTACTTTACAATATAATATTAATACATAATACATATATATATAAATATTATATTATATTTGTTTAATGAAAAACAATTTCAAAACTTTTTTCAATTGATATGTTATTTTATTTGTTTTAATAATATTACAAAATATTATATCAATATATTACTTTATACCTTTAAAAGTACCTAGAGAATATTGTATTTTCATAATTTGTGGTTTTCATTAATATTAACAATAGCATTGATCTATCATTACGTTTAAATAATTTAAAATATTCATTAAAATATATGTTGTAATAATTATAATAATTTTGTTAACAATACTATTGATATGTCCTTATATTTCTATGAAAAGCTAAATATTATATATAAAAAATTGTTATATAATAACATCATATTTCAAATAATTAAATAATACTTAAATTATACCTTCAATCTTATTGTTGATATTTTAGCTAATAAATATATATGTTCCTTAAAAAATAGAATTCATATAAGGTATTTTTTTCAATTATAAGGTTCAGTTTATTGATATTGAACCAATATAAGATTGTAGGTATGTTGTTAATAATTCATTATTTTCTGAATATATTGTAAGTGATGTATCATATTCGTATAAGTTTAGATTATATATTAACTACATCTTTCACAATTGATCCACTCCATATTATACAACATTTATCAATGATAATTAAATTATATATTCTTATAAAAATATATTATTTATTTAATTATATATATGTAAATACATTTTTTAAAATTATTTCATGTTACCTCTGAATCTATAAAATTATAATTTATCAATTAATATGGTATGATCTACGACATCAAAATATCTTAATATCTAAAATTATTGTTGCTACTTTTTTAATATTATTATATTTTTAAAATATAAAGTTGTGTATTTATTAATGATAAAGTTATGATAACTTTAATGATACATATATATATATATATATATATATATATATTTACTTACCACTATATATTAATTAATCTAATTTGATCCAGTACTGAACAATACAAAAGCTTGCAGATCATGTGAAGCAATATATAATAACATACCCGATAGAGATATTTGTTTAAAAAATTATAACTGTAAGTTTATTTATTTATATTATTATTTTTATATGATATATAATTGTATTAGTAATCGTAATAAAAATTAATGAATATTATAAAATACTGTAAATACTAATACATATACCTCATATAATTTAGTATATAATATATGCAGTAGATTTATATATCACATATCATGTGTTATACATATCATTATTAGTATGTGTTTTATAAATAATACGTAGTTTACCGTATAGTATGTTGTATAAGTAACACTTGTAAATACATTAGTGTGTTTTTACTATGTTATATTATCTTGATATATGATTTTACTATTGATATATATATATATATACCTACATATATTGTATTCATATATAAAATGATTATATTACTTAATATTAATACATTATAATATAAATATTATAAATATGTATATAATATATATAGGGGAAAGTAACCTAGTACGGAAACTTTAACAATTAATTATTTAAAAATTGTATGACTAATTATTTGTATTCAAAAATTAAAATATATTAATATTATATGGTTATAGATATTATTGTGATTTTAAAATTTTATTTATTTTTTTAATTCCATAGATAACGTGGGTGTCCGTATTCGGTACCCATATGTCATAATACGGACACCCTATATACCACTGGATAAACTATATATTATTGACGAATCAATCATAAAAATTACAATTACATTATTTATAATTATTGTTATGAACAATTTATTCTAATTTAATTAGTTAATAATTTATATATTATTATTATTTATTAATTAATAATACAATTTAAGTATCTAAATAATAACATTGTTATATTTAGCTTTATTGGTGGTATTAATATTATAACGCGATTTTTATAAATATCAAAATAGTTTATACGCTGCGCGCTGATTAGTTATATGATGTATATATTAAGACATATATAGTGTCCGTAGGGGGTAGGGAGTTAAGTTCTGTATTTGACATTCTCTTCTTACTGATATCATCCTTTATAATATGGGTTTAATAGAAAATGTACACGCTTCTCTCTCAATCGTCTTTGTCGGCTCCTCGTGCCCCTGGTAAGCACTTCAGCAAGTAGGCTAAGACAAATGACGAGAAAAGTATGGATAGGAGACTGGCGCCATCATACTCATTAATCCTACTGAAAGATGACATGAAAAACAATAATATTGCAATGCCGGATCGGACGTGTACCGGAATAACAACGTCATTATTAACAACACACTCACAATAAATAACGATAACTAACATAACATTAACATTACCAACGAATATAACTACAATAGGTACATGGAACATACAGATACTCAGAGGAGCATGTACAATTCATGTTAATTAACAAGATAACTAGATAAATACAGATGGGAAATTATTGGTCTGGCGGAGACTGTGATGTATTAATAACTAAGGAAGGCCATAAGATTGTATAGCGGACAAGAAAAATACCACCAACAGGGAGTAGCTTTTATAGTACGAAAACAACTCACCTCAACTATCCTAAACTACAAAACAATCTATAGCGAATTATATAAATAAGAGTATCCTTACAGCCAGTAAATATGACTATCATTCAGATATACGCGCCTACAAGTGATTACGATGACGAAGATATTGAAATGTTATATGAAAAGGTAGAAAAACAATGACGGAGACAAATACAAAAGATATTTTAATTATACAAGGTGATTGGAATTCAATAGTAGGTAAATCGAACAAAGAATGGAATAATTATTATAATGCGGTAGATAAATTTGCTATTGGTTATACTAATTCAAGAGGCATTATACTTCTCGAATGTGCTACTAAGTATACTTGCTAATACTCTCCATCCACAATAAGACTCAAGAAAAGCCATTTGGCACTCTCAAAATGGTCACACACATAATCAAATATATTGTATTCTAACTCCTCAGATGTTCAAATCAAGTATACCCAAATCATCAACAAGATCATATATTTGTGCTGTAATAAATAATGACCACGATCTGGTTCTTTGTAATATGAGACTGAAATTACGTTCATAAAATATGAAGAAAAGTAAAAGAATACGGTTTGACCTTGAAAAACTGAACAACACATATACAAGCAATGAATATAAAGATGAATTAGAATCTAAACTGAAAAATATTAATATATGAATTATCTACTGATAATGCGTATATACAAATCTCAAAGTCAATAACAGATACAGCACAACATATTCTAGTAAAATACAGATTGAGAAAACCATGGATAACGGATGAGATTCTGGAATTATGTGACAATAGACAAAGCTTGAAAGAAACAAAACATAAGAGTAGTAAGCATACCGAGGAATACAGAATAGTGCAACATCATATAAGAAGAAGCATGAAAGATAAAAAGATGAATGGCTGAAATCACAATGTAATCAAATTGATTATTAATTAAAAAGAGGTATTCATAGCAAGAGAGCTTATACTACAATAAAAGCAATCACTAATCCAACAAATAGGAACATATCAAATATTGAAGATGCTAACGTTATACTATTAGAAGATAATACTGCAAAATTGGATAGATGGACATAATGTTGCAAATATTTATATAACTACCCAATAAAAAGCGACCGAGCCAAATTAGAAACAGATAATAGCCGTCAAGATGATGAACAGCCATTATCAATATTGAAGTCAGAAGTGATCCACGCCATAAAAAGTCTAAAAAATGACAAGTCACCAGGATTTGAAAATGTACTAAGCGAGCTATTCAAAGGAGGAGGTGAATCGTTAAGTGATAAGACTAACTAATTAAGTAAGAGTGTCCATATTATGAACTTATATGACATCTAGATATTTGCTCATAACTTAATGAATATTTGATAAATATAGAAATTATAAATATAATTTTAGAATGCTTTATTTTTTAATAATATATTATTATGTTTTATATCCATACATTTTTATATTCTTGAGAATGTTTTAAGTTGAAATTTTGTTTCATAAATGTAAAAACGTAATAAAAAAATGAGTTTATTAGATATATTAGCAATATTTTGTATAATTAAAAAATAAAAATATTTTTGTAAACTATTTATATAATTATGAATATTGTATTCATTAACTATTTTTTGTAGGATATATAGTTTCTGAGATACCGAGAGTATCGGTATTCGGGAACTGCCACTATTAAGTTACTTTCCCCTATACGAACTATACGAAATGTATTGTTTACCATATTTTTTACAATATTGTTTACCTTTTTACCTATCCCATATCATTTGGATGCCGTAGGGGCACAGTAGATATCGTCATAATTTGTTTACATCTCTCTCTCTATTTTATGCAGCTCATCGCTTTATTTATATCAAAATCAGTCCATTTCAAGATATTGTCTTGCCATTACATTTCTCGTCTACATTGTCTTATATTACCTTCAATAGAACCCTGAATAATTGTATTTTACATGGAATTTAATCTTGTCACATGACCAAACCATCTCAATTACTTCGCGATGATCATTGATAGTAGCTCTGAATGTTGACCGATTTATTTGGTAACTCTATTGCGTACTTCAATGTTAGTAATTCTATATATGTATAATATGTTCAATAATCGTCTTAAGCACCGCATTTCTAATGTTGTTATTTTTCTTTGCAGTTCCTCGTTATGTTCCATGTTTCACACGTATATAAGTAAATTGAGTTGACTAGTGACTGCATTAGTCGGATTTTCAGTTTCAGTTTTAGTATTTTATCGTACCATATAACATGTAGTCTAGACAGAGCTGCAATTATCTGTCCGGTTATATTTAATATTTCAGCCTTTGAATCTTTATCGTTGACGATTGCTCCTAAGTATTTAAAATTATCAACTATTTTTAGTGGCTCGTTATTTATTTTTATTTCTGATGTGAAACTACATTCAGAAACCATTCTATATGTATGTGCTGTATTATCGATTCTTTTAATACGACTGGTTAATACAGATTCACTACCTGCTAATCTATCGATGTCATCTGCGAATCTTAGATTTTACCACCAATATTTACTGAACATACATGAGTATCTAAAGCATCGTTCATTATTTAGTAAAGCAAAATAGTATGGGTGAAATTAATCAGCATTGCCTAACTCCAGTTGTTGTTCTGAACTATTCTCCAATTTTCCCATCAAAGTAAACTGCACTTTCTGCACTTTATTGCATATATATGGTATAGATTCTATTAGTTTTAAGTTGATGTTAAATCTTGTCATTGCCGACCATACTGCGTTATGCCATATTATATTAAACGCCTTTTATGAAATCGATGAAAACTTGATATAATGGTTTACTATGCTGATAATATTTTTCTGAGATGAATTTTAAGAGAATTATCCGTTCGCTTGTACTTCTACCTGCTCTAAATCCAGCTTTATCTTCAGTAATGAACTCTTCCGTGTAATGTTTCAATCTGTTTAGGATTATCTTTAGCATTATTTTACTATAGTGTATTATAATGCTTATTGTCCTATAATTTTCACATTTATGTGTGCTTCCTTTCTTATGTATACTTATTATCATTGATTTTGTCAATTCTGATTTAAAATTTCCTGTTTCCCATATTTTGTTACATAACAGTATTTAAATAACTATATTTCATCCAGCTTTAATTAAGTCAGCTAGTATATTGGCAATACCAGCTGACTTTCCCATATTTAATGCCTGTATATCAGCCTCAACTTCACTTTCCAATATGTGAAAATTATCTTGGATTTATGGTTCATTTACTGTTAATACTGATATATCTCTTTCTGTGTTATGTGTATACATTTCAGAACAATATTCTGAACAACGTTTCATCTTTATCATTTACATTTACTGTTATTTTGTCCTTCTTTTTAGTTAGCTCGTTAACAATTTGGTGGTACTTTCTTGGTATTGTTTCTAATAGGACATTTTCTAATATCAGTACATTTGTTATTATCATGTTTTCTTTTGCTATTCTCATATATTTCTTTATTTTGGTATTAATTTTGTATACGTACTTCCTGGTTCAAATGTATTCAAATTTGTCTTTACAGTTCTCTTCTCAAGTCACACATATCCATCAGTTCATTTGTTATCCATTTTTTGTCTTTTCTCTGTGTTTTCCTAGAATGTCAGTTGCTGTCTCTGTCATATTATATTTAGTTTCTATAATATTTTATCTGTATTTTCTATTTCTATTAATTTTTGTTCCGTCAGTTTTTCAATTTTTTTTTTTTTTCAAATAGTGTTTTGGTTTCTGGATTTTTCATCTTTTTAAGATCGAATTTATTTCAAGTAAATCTATTTTTCTTAGGATTTTTCAGGTGTAGACTAAAATTCATCATCAGCATGTCATTGTCATTACCTATGTCAGCTCCAGGGAATGATATAGTATTATTTATATTCACATTTGTGGAAAAACGTTTAATAACTAAAATATAATCGATTTGATTATGATATATTCCTCCAGGGTTATGCCAATTGTGTATTCTTGATTTTTTTGTGCGGGCCAAATATATTAACAATGTTTATCTCATTTGTTTTTATTAATTCCAGAAGTCGATATCCTCTCTCATTTGTTACTGAATTGTAAAATATTCCAGAAGTTGATCACAAATTCTTATCGTCCATCCTTACCAATTTGTACAGTCATATCATCTTAAATCACCATTATATCTTTCTTTGAAAATTTTGAGATTTAGTTTTGCAATTCATTGTAGAATATTCCAGTTTCTTCATCTGTATGGTCAGTTGCCGATGCATATACTTGAATAATTGATATGTTAAAAGGGGTTGCATGTAATCGTATTATTACTATTCTGTCATTTATCGGAGTGCAGAACATAACCATGCGTGTTACTTCACTGTTTATCAAAAATCCAACACCATTAATGTGTTTGTTGTCATTTCCAATGTAGTAAAGTTTGTGTCCTTATGTGGTATGTATTTCATTCACTCCTTTTCTGCGTATTTCACTTAGTCCTACAACAGTTCACCTATATCTATACATGAGTAAGTTATTCTAGTTTACCTTCTTCTCGTAACGTTCGTACGTTTCAAGTAACTATATACGTGTTTTTTCTTCTTGTCTTTATTTTCTTTTGTTCATCAGTAACCATATTTATGTTAGTATACTGATTTGCAATATATAACGCGGACCTTATTTTCCCGGGTGACGTCCAAGCCGGTATGGTATTTAAGTTTTGTTTTAAAATCATTTTCGTATAATGGACAGATACGATCAGCGGATCCCATCCCTCTCTGAAATCCCCCACAGTATTAGCCTACTAAAAGTAAGGTATATGGTGTGGCACGAGTAGCTGTTAAAGTGTAGTACTAGCTTGGTTGATTTGACCTTAACTAGTACCCAAACAAACCCTATATACAACTCCCATATACAATATAACCATGGTTTATACCCGTATTCTCATTATTTATTATTACAATTATTAGTAATACAATACATCAAATACAGTACAATACAACTTATAGTACACATAATAACTCCGAAATTCATATTATATATATATATATATACTTATTTATTTGTATCAATTAGACAAATAACACATGATAAATAGTGCACATTTTATAAATTTTAATCATAAATAATATGTTATATAGTAATATACAGATCACCAACACATATATATATATACGAATAGGAATATGGAATCTGAATTAAATCTAAGCTACGATAACTTTTACATTGGGCGAAATTAAGAGATATTTTATTTGTTTTATTAGTATTTGTTTACTTGCAATTATATACTTTTCAAAACTAGAAATTATCAAATTGTAAACTACAATACTCAATATTGTGTTCATACATTAAATATATATATATATATATATATATATATATATATATATATATAATATAGTATCGAATTTAATATTTATATATTAATAGTAGATCTATAATTATTATAGATAATATGATACTATATGAGAACAAAAATAATACTAGATATTTAAACAATTACAATATCTAAAACAATGAGTAATTTTTTTTTCAAATTCAATATATTAAATTTATTACATAATAGTTTTTTTTTGCAAATTCCCATAAAAAAAGTTTTGGAAATGTACTGCACTGAATTGATTATTAAGTATAAATATATATGTTCTTATATATTTATAAAAAAATAATATGGTATATATTAATATATATATTATATGTTTAAATTAAAACATATATGTTTAAATTATATATATATATATATATATATATATATATATATATATATATATATTATCATTATTATTATTATTATTTTATTTAGACACCATTTAAATATAATATATATTAACAATAGTGTATACTCTCTACATAGAGAGAAATTATCACAATTAACAAAGTTCAGTCGATACTGAATAAATAAGTTGTTAGCTTAGCTTTAAAACTAAGCGTATTCATTATTAGACGAAGATAAAAGGGAAGCTTGTTCCATTCATTTGGGTCTGCGATACGAAAAGCTCTCGAGTGATCACGATGACTGAAGCTTAATGGGGCCGCTTCCAGTCGATGTAGATGGACATTTCTTAAGCTTCGTTCTTGAATATGTGGCTGTATAAGTCCTGCTAAATATGAAGGTGTATTATGATAGTAGACAAGATATGTTACTACTAAGAGTTTGTATTTTATATGCGAAGAAACTTTGAGCTAGTGCAGTTTCGTCATCAGTCTAGTAATACATATATCATTGTTTATTGATCTATATGGCAAGTTGTAGATTATGATATCTGCTCTTTTTAGCAACTTTACTAATAGATCTATATATTTAGCTGTGAGATTGATTAATAGGATATTACAATAATCTAAGGTAGATAACACAATACTAGTTACTATTGATTTAAATGTTTTAAAAGTGATGGATTTGCGAATTTTGCATATACGGTAAAGATGAAAATTAGTATTTCTTATTTTTATTGAAATAAAAGATAATATATCATGATTCGTGTTAAAAATAACGCCAAGATTATGGACTTTTTCGGTGAGATCAAGAATTTTTGTATTGAATATAAATTGATGTTTATTGTATATTGACTTTTTATTAGAATCGATAAATATTATTTGATTGTTAGATTGTTTTTCCAGTATTTAATTTCAGTGAATTCGAGTTACACCACTCAATAATAAGGGGTCACGGATATCGTGGGTGAGATAGAGAGGGTCACGGGTGTCGAGGGTGACGTCGAATACATAACGGATGTAGTGTGCGATGTCTGAGGCGTCACGGAGGTCGTGGGTGATGGCGAGGGCTTACAGGATATAATACCGATTGTAGTAGGCGATGGCGAGGGCGTAATGAAAATGTTCAATAACATCTTCATCTCGTCTAGCCAATCTTTGTTGTCCTAATTAAAGGAAGTAGTTTGCGAAGGGTTCATGATTGTGTATGTGTTTTGTATACATTGGTCGTGGGGGGTAGACTGTGTCTGACGTGCTCGCGTGGGTTGAAGTTGCAGTAAGGTATTATATGGCGTCGAATGCGTCTTGACGTATTGTTTGACGGGTGTAGGGTGATATTTTCTCTTACACAACTGCCAACATGTTAAGTTGTGTAGGAATACGCTTGTATAGTTGCTGGTCATATTTATTCAATGGGCACGGGCCGTGCGTGTTGCGATGGTTAGCGCAGACGTTAAAGTAAAGCTTGAGTCCATTAGATCGCGTGGCGAAGTAATATTGTAAGCCAATCAGGAACACGGGTTCCTGGGTGCACGCAGTACGCGACACACGTAATGCGAGCGTCGAACTATATATCTTAACTATATAACATATTATATAATAGTTGTCCGATATATAGTTCGACATACAATATGTAATGGTACATTATGCGTTTACATAGGAGGGTATTGTATAAAACATATATAACATAACAAAAATAATAAAAATTGATAAAATAAATCGAGTATATAGCGAGACGCCTATTTATTTATTTTTTGTATTAATATCCTTTACTCCCTTCCTGTCCTATGTTGTCGTTATTTTGTTAGTGTAAATAAACTGATATTAATAGAAATATATGAGTTAAAGTTCAAATTAAAATATCTATATTATAAAATTATATATATTCTATACAATTTGAAAATATGAAATTATATCAATAACTATTCATCGATATATTACAATTCTACTAAATTCTAATAAATTCAAATAAAATATTATCCACTACTCCATTACGTCTCTATAATTATATGTATTATTAAACTTATATGTATTTAATTAAATAATATTACATTAATATTGATAATATTAATAATTAATAGTCATTATATATATATATATTATTTTATTATTATCAGATTAGTTTTTAACAACTGGGTAATTATAGAAGCAGAGCTTATCGAGATAATTATCCTTTATTATTTTGACAAATCTTAAAAAGTACAGTTATAATTGGAATAATAAATTCATGAAAAAAAGAATAAACTATATATAAATTAAAGTTATATCTAAGTTGAATTCCTGTTTACACTAAATCTAATTATGAATAATATCAAATAATTGTACTTGTGAAGGACTTGACAATATTATAAAAAATCATCATGTAATATATAAAAATAAACAAAATAAATATTAAGAAAACTAAAACTACCAAACAAATAAAAACAGACAAAAATGTTTAAGAAGAGTAAATATATGCAAATTTAATATAAAGTATAATATATATATATGTATATTGCAAATATTCAAAAATAAATTTATAAATTATCTACACAAAGTAACAAATATTTAGATAGTTTCCATAAGTCGAAGAGTAGTTATAGTATATAATATGGAAAAAAAAGAAGAAATGAATGTAAAAGTCTGAGAAAAGATAAAATGTATATAAAATATTATATAATATTATATAAAAGCTTAATTATAGGATAATATATGGATAAAAAGGAGAAATGAATGTAAAAGTCTGAGTACAGATAAAATGTATTACAATTATTAACATTATTAACAATTAAAAAATGTTAAAATATAATTTTACGTATAAAAATAATAGTATATCAAAAAAATCACAAGGTTAAAAAATAATTAAAATTATTATTACTGAAAAGGGAAACATATACTAATTTTCTTTTATCAATATTTAATTAATTCCAAAGTCTTGGTCCGTATGACATTACAAAATTATTCATATAGTTATATTTATTATAAGGTTGAATGAAATCAAAAGTATTTCTTGTGTTAATTTTTTTTAGTTATTCTTTTATAATGTTTATACATACTTAGACTACAAGTTTCATAATATATTCTATACATAAATATTAGTGTTTCATATTTATACAAATCAAACATATTTAATAACTTATGATCAATAAATAATTTAATAGGTTTTATCATAGAAATAATGTTGCTATTTATGCCATACTTTTATAGTGAAGATCACAATCCATCATTCCATATACGGTCAAAGGCTTTCTTAAAAGTAATACAATTATGATAAAAGTCATTTTGGATCTCTATATGTCTTTCAATTAGGATTCTGCAGTTGAATATGTGTTCGACTGTGCTTCTTCCTTTGCGAAATCCTGCTTGTTCATCAGAAAGTATACGCTCAACTTGTGGGTGCAATCTATTTAGAATAATTATTAGCAATATTTTGCTTGAGTGCGATATTAGACTCAAGGTTCAATAGTTTTCATTTTGTTCTACTAATTATGTTATGAAAATCACAGAAAGAAAGTAATCTTGAAAAAAAAAATGTCTAAGTTTTTCGAGAATTGAATATTCAAACATATGGGTCTATAATTAATATAGTCATTTTTATTACCTGATTTATATATGGGAATAACTTTGGATTTTTTAAACAAATTTGGAAAAGTGCCAAGTTGAAAACGAAAGATTAAAAATATATGTTAAAGGTTCAGCTATAGTGTATGAAATTAATTGTATGATAATATTATAATGTGTATTGTATTGTCTGAGACCCTATACACATATATATATATATATATATATATATATATATATATATATATATATATATATATATATATATATATATATATATAGCTAAAAGGATAACCTATAATAACATACATCATAGAATAGTCGTACTAGACCTGTTTATTAAGTACGATCACTAATTATAACATCACTACGATATCCCAGAATACATTACACAATCATCCAATACCTAGAATTCTAGTTACTAACACTATCTAAATAACTGACTCCATTACCCCAATGATGGCTGCCACGTTCTAGTGCCTAGAAACTATTTTTTTTATATTTTCTAGTCTATTATATTTAGCTACTATATCAATTATGTATTTGTTATTTTTATAATATAAAATTGTATGCATCAACTTTATATGTATAAAATATGTACGTAACATCTCAAAATAACGACCACAATATCACGTGATTTGGTGATCTAGGGGATTCATCCCTCATATGTATATTATTATTACATTATACAACGTTATTATATACACAATTATATTATTAAAAATATGCTTAAATATAATATTTAACAATTAGAAAATATACATATTATATAAAGAAGTTTATTAGTTAAGAATAGTATTTTAATATTGATAAATAGTCTACTATTTAAATGTATATATTACATTACATTTTAATTAATTATAAACAAAAATATATATATAAAAATAAAAGAATGATAAAACAACATTTGTTTAAATACTATATAATAAAACTAATGTATAATTATTAAATATAAATATTAAATAACTAATTAATTAACTATACTAAAAATTATACAATATAAATTATATATATATATATATATATATATATATATATATATATATTTATATATATATATATATATATATATATATAATACATACATTATTAGATCAAGTTAACAACTTCGATGAATGTGATGGATACTGTGCTACTATCATAACGTATGATAATACGCATACTGCAAGGGTATTATCTATTTTTAATAATATATATGATTATACAAAAATATTATAAATTGATAAATTAAATATATTATTTAAAATTACATATGTCAATAATATCGTATCGGCTATACATGTATGCATTTATTTCTAAAATATAATCATAACTCCGAAATGTACTAGATAATGTACATTGATTGTTATTATTATATATATATATATATATATATATATATATATATTTATTGTGAAAATATAATATCACAAATATAACTATTAATAATTGTATATTACTTAGTTTAAATATTTCTTATATTATGCTTAATAAAATAAGATAATACATTATATATACAATTTGTAATTGTATACTCATTGGCGTTTCTTAAAATATAGTTCATTCACATATATTATAATTTAATAATGTATACAAACTACTTAATATTGATAATATAATCATATTAATATATTGAAGGATATATTCACATGATAAATTAATGTTACTTTATGTGGAAAATGCCTAGATACATGTATTCCCGACACGCCCACTATATTATTAGGGGCGTATTTATACAATTACTATTCAGTGATAACATTACGCATCTGGTGTTACGCAGATTAGTATAGAGCCTTCTCAGCCGCTGTAATATTCATATACATTATATAAAATATACATATATATATATATATAACTCGACGTTTACTCCGCGCCATTCTCAATAGAATATTGGTATATATTCATACGCACAATTATGCATTACATGCGCACTGACCTATATATATAATACAAACGCATGTATATATATATACAATTACTAAAACCATTCTATATAACACACACACATATATATATATATATATATATATATATATATATATATAATCAATCACTGGATAATATCGGCCTATATCTAGAAAATAACTATTAAAAAATGTATGTATATAATTTGTACACTTTGCATGTTATATATGTATATTTAATATATTACACATATATTACAATTAATTGTTTTTAAGTTACCATTAATATTAAATAAATTATAGATTTGCCATACTATTAATATTATTATAGATTAAAGTAATAAAAAGATGTGTTTCTGATGATTTAGTAAAGAATAATATCAATACGGCACAATTTAAATTAGGCTTTGTAATAACATTTATTTCAAGTTATACTTTAGATATGCTATATTATACAATATACATATTAATTAATATATAATATAGTATAATATATTTATATATAAAGTTAACGCACACACACACACCTATATATATATATATACCTTACCTTACCTTGTCGAGCTTGCTTGTCATTAATTGACAAGTTCTCATCACCCATCTAGATCGTTCATCGCGTTTGGAAGTTCGTATAATGGGCATTATGTATCTTCAACCAGTTCAATATTTTCAGATCAATATACGTCTTATCTGGGCGTCAACGTGACCGTTGACAGTATATAGGTTGCCAGAGTAATACAGTGATTGCCAGTTCGTTAACGGCTCTCCAACAATATCCCGTGAAACTCATACATTGTTTTCGAATAGTTTCCGTGACCATTTGGATTTTTTTATACAATTCATCGTTTATTAGATGTTCTTTCCATGATTTGTGGTCTAAGCATTATGGTGTATGATCCATTTAGTCGATTTTCTCTTGAGCCTTTCCGATAGTTATGATTTCCATATTTTCGTCATGCTAGTTATTGCTCGTCATGCTTTGCGATTCTCACATCGATATCGTGCGTAGTTTATCCGATAAAGCTACCCAAGTAGTTAAAGTCTTTAACTTATTTAAGGGGTGTACCTTCACTGTTAGTTAATACGTGATTATCTTTTTGATTAAAAGAATACATGTCTTTTCTATTTTACCTCAGTTGATTTTCAATCATATATCTTTTGCCTTATCTTTGATTTGATTCAAGAGATGTTTGATATTTTGTCATTGAGTCAGCTATGATAGCAATATCACCTATATAATTAGTATCGGTGATGTATGTTGCTGAATGTCTCCGACTTCGTTTTTTCTTAAGTGTGAAACAAATATTTGAGCTGCAGTCTATATATGATTTTATGACATAATCTAAACAAATTATAAACAGGAATGGTGTTATTGTATCACATTGTAAAATGTATGTTGTTATCTCAAATAATTGTGTATCGCCATTTGGAGATCGAAGCATAATCGGGTATTCATGTACAACATAATTATAACGTTGACTTTTTAGCTAGTACTCCGTAGCTTTTTAAGATGTGCTTCATGTTCTGTCTGTCTATGGAATCGAATCATTTTGAGAAATCGACGAATATTGTACTGCTGGAATATTGTGCGACTTTACTCCTTCAAGTAATTAGCATTATAATTTGTCCGGATATAGATCTATTTTTGGTCTTATCCTATTCAGCAGCTTTAAATTGTAATTTTTGCTGCTATTGGTGTTAACGTAACCCAACTATAATTTGTTGGTGAAGTAATATCATCTTTTTAGGGAAAGGTATCAGGTAGCCTTCTGTCCATCTTTGAATTGTTTCTTGAGAGTAAACTCGATTGCAGCATTTAAGTAGAAATTCTTGCATTACTGGTATTTACCAGATTTCAGCTGGTATTTCGTATAAGCCTACAGAATTACCATTTTGTATTATTTTGGTGGCTTTCAGTAGTTCATCTGAGGTAAAGAGTCCTCTTTTAATATCTAGGTCTTTTTTATTTTTGTCTAAGTTGATATGTATTGTGGATGTTATTTTCTTGCCTATAAGCTATTTAAAATGGTTGTGCCATACAATTATGCGTTATTTGTCATTTTTAGCTTTCAGTACTGCTCTATTCGTTTTATTGCGTCCACTAATTTCATTTATAGCTTTCCATGCTATGGCTGATTTCTTGTAAGTGACGGCGTTTTCAATTACATCGATATTCAGTTGTATGTATTAATTTTATTCTTTTTCGTATGCTTTTATAAGTGAGTTATGTGCCTCATTGAAGTTACATATGTTTTCCTGCGTAGGAAGTGTCCTTTTCCTTTGCTTCTATATGAAACTTTTCACATTTATGACATATATCTACTATCTCCCAAGGAATATGCTTCTTTAACTTTGTTTTCAATGGAATGGCTTCGATTGATGATTCTTTACAAGCTGTTTTGAAGTGCGAATATCGTAAATATGCTGTATCCTCAGTTTCCAATGTTTGAAGAGCCGCAAATGTATTTCCTACTCTAGTCACAAAATCACTACGTATATCTTTGTCATATTTTAATGTTGTTCAATCGTATGGCTTAGTTTTACTGTTTTTCTTTTGGTTGGCTCTTAGGCTAAATTGTATGTGTGCTGTAACTATACGGTGGGTAGATGCTACATTGACAAATTTATTATATGCTCTACAATTCCAAGCACTATTTTTCCATTTTCTATTGATAATAATATATTCAATATGTGAAGAATAATTGTTTTGCGATTTATGTGTTAATTTTAGACATGTTATTTTTGGAAGTGAGTATTTAAGCATAATAACTTATTTTCTTGTAGATAATCCTTAAGCATATTTCCGTTTCGATGTGAGCTATTATAAATGCATATTTGAGACCGTATATTTGGCCGATATGTGCGTTGAAGTCACCTCCAATTATAAGTATTTTGAGTATCGATATACTCCGAGTTAATGCACTGAGTTCAGTATAAAAATTTGCTGTTTTATTTGCATCGCTGACATTTCTTGGGCTGTAGCATGATATGATAGTTGTCCCAGGGTTTCCTTAAAGATTCGCAATCATAATTCTATTTGATATCTTTCGATATTTTCAAGTGTATCATAGGATAGCTGGCTTAGGAGCATGCTTACTCCTCCTATGACGGCGTTAATATAATTATTCCAGACTGAGAACGTCAGCAGTTTCCAATTGTCATGTTCATGTTCTATGATATAAGTTTCATCATGTATGAGTATATGTTCTTGGATACATATTATATATTGCATGATCCTGGCGGATGTTATCAATTCACATTTTCTAATCACTTCTCATTGTTTGTTTATTTAGTTAACTGATTGTGCATTTCCTGTTTATTCTCATGATACTTGGTAGAGCTTTTTCCTCAGTAGTTGATTTATCAAGTGAAAATTGAGGTTTAGTTGCAGTTCGCGCCCCTTATTTATCCGTGCGACGGGCGATGCGGTGGTTTTGTGCATGAATGTCGGTGGTTTTGTGTCATTTTTGCTTTCAGTAGCTGATATAGATTTGTGCGGTCGCTACTCCATACATTGGCTAACAGTGCTCATTTTATAGAGTTATTGTGCCTCGCTTAAAATTACCATGGAAGAAATTATCGCCTTGCCACTTTCCAATACCCTGCTTCCGATGTCTTCACGTATCCATGAATCTGGTGGCTCACAGGTGCTATGCCTTGCTAAAGGGCAACCTGTATTTTGTACTTCACTGCTTATTGGTCATTCGCAGCTACCACTACTATCTAGTGGCCTTACCCCTATCCACAACCTGGGGAACCGATTGATGGGAGTTGTCATTTCCAACATCACACTTTATATACTATATATATATATATATATAATACTCTATATATTATATCACATTTGTCGTATAAATTAATCGCATCAGATTTTTGTTTCTTTTTAAATTTCAGCGATCTTCTCTCATCACATAGGTCAAGTATGCCATCTGTAATCAAGTGTTGTTTTTATTTCTTTATTTGCCTATTATTTCTGTAGCAATGCTTATTATTACATCTTCATCTTTTGTGTACATAGCGTACATATATAGTGTACATATACTATAGAGGTTATGTCGGATTTGTTCGTTTCAATATTCTCAAGTTTCTCGCTAAGTTTATTTACGTAGAGGTATGAAATTTGTGGATCTTTCAGTCTATCTATATTGAATCGGATTCGTGTTGATCGATGACGCTTGTTTTATCGCAGTTTAATGCGTAAGTTACACATCAAAAGATCATGATATCTATTTATGTCAGTATATGGGTATGTTCTCGTTGCACTTAGAATCATGCTAGACTTAAATATTTGTGGAGTTAGTACATAATAAATTGTATTGTTTATTAGACCATTTGCTTAGCGCCATATTATATTTCTTGAGTTTTTGTGCAGATGTACCTGTTACCAATGTAGTGTATTTACAACCACTAGTTTATGTCTTTCCGCGAATTAAATTAGCCTCTTCCCTCAGTCATGCATGTCACATATCATAACACTTACAACGCATCCATTCGATTGTTCATTCATTCATATATTAGCATTACAATCACTTTGTATTATAATAAAATCTTTCCTGTTCTTAAAATCTTTCGAATTATTTTCTCAATAGTTTCATCTTCAAATCTTCAATTTCATTATCTGAATAGTTTAACTGTTTTACTGTTTTTCTACTGTTTTACAAATAATATTTACTAAGTATTTAAAGAAATTAGTTTTATCATTATTAGGAATATTTATATTGTGAATAATTATTTCATTATTGCTTTCTATATTATTTTTAATAATATTTACTGATTTTACCAAATTGTCAGTAAATGTATCATAATTAGTTACAGTAGAGGTTAAATTAGCGGTTACATTAGCGTATGATTTTTTAACAACAATCATATCACTTATTTCAGTGATTTTTGATAGTAACATATTTAATTTTGTTTCTATGCTATTTATTAAAGTATTAATATTACTATTATCAATAATAGTAGACAATGGCAATGAGTTATTTAAACTAGGTAGATAATTGGTGTATTATCATTATTATTATTTATACATGTATTACATTTAAATGTAAAAGTTGGTGATCTAAATAACTGAATAGCATATTTTGGTGGTGATTTATTAGACCAATTTGTTTTCATAATTTGTGCTTTATATAAGCATTTATAATGGTATTTAATACTACATGAACATGATATATAATTTTCATTATTAATTTCTAAATTACATGTAATACAATCCATTTTTAATGTAATAAATATATTACAATTATATAGTTTTAGAAATTAAATATATTTTTAACAAACTGTTTCCCTACGATTTTAAATTGAACAATTGCCGAATTCGATTTTTCTTGTTAACTAAATAAATTTGCGTTGCGATGTTTCAATTTTCTTATTTTCGAAATCGATTTTAAAACATTATCCTTTAATGTAATGACTTCGTAAATATCGAAAGTAATTCCGTATAATATAGAGAACAAGTTATCCGAATGTATGTCGAAATTAATTAGTTTTAAAGAAATTTAATTTTTTTTCATTTGTAGAAATATCGGGTTAAATTTACGCGACTTTTAATTTGGTTGCTATGCGTTGCAACTGATTATTATCATTATTATTATTATTATTATTATTATTATTATTATTATTATTATTATTATTATTATTATTATTATTATTATTATTATTATTATTATTATTATTATTATTATTATTATTATTATTATTATTATTAATATAATGAATACAATAATAATATATGTGTATAATCTTCATATATGATTTTTTTATAAATTAATCTATTTTTTATTTATTAAAATAGCAACAAAATGGTATTATGGATGCAAACCTCAGTATGGAGTATTATGTAATGACAATATTACATATCCATCAACAGTACATATAAGTTAATATATAATATGTATATATAAATATATAAATATATATATATATATATATATATATATATATATATGATGATGATGATATAATTGTTATTAAACACTAAAATATGGCCATGTAAATCTCCTCGCTCATGCGGGAAGAAAATTATAATATAATAATAATACTTTGAATATAACGTTAGACAAACATAATAAGTATGGTGATTTAATGATATGAGGTAGAGATAGAAGAAGAAGTAAGATATATAAATATGATGTATAACTAATATAATGAATGTTAGGAAAGAGGGAATTCCGTAGAGTGAACCGACATTTTTAAAAGCTATATTATATAGGGACGTTTTATAAGAGTTCAGATAGATATGGAGAGGAACATGTTGGTAAAGAAGAGAAATTATTAATTGTCGTTTTTTAATTATATTAGAGATATAGCTAGGGGTGAAATAATATATTTAGTTATGGATTATAAATAGCAAATATATACATTTATTAATATAAATTATATAAATAAAATATAAATAAATAAATACGTACATATATATATAAAAACTAACATGTTAATAATTATACTATAATGTGGTACTATATAAAGTGACATATATATATATATATATATATATATATATATATATTATATTATGTTAAATATGTTTTTATAATAATTTGTATTACATAATTTGTATATTATAAATATGATATTCACTTTAGATACAGATATACCAGAATACAGGTAAAATTATAATTTATATAATTAAAATGAATGTATCAATATATATATTTAGATATACTTACTGAGAGAATATTTTTTATTTATATAAATAATCTAAATTTCGTTGTATACTTCATATCTACTAATATAACAACATAAATTAAAAATATGTTACTTATATATATGATAATTAATAAATTAGTAATAGTAATAATATAGTATATAATATAGTCATATATATTACATAAACATGCGTATATAGTGTATAACTAAATGTATAGATTATACACGACTATATTATATTATAAGTAGTTTATTAGAATAATTTTATATCCAATATTTTAGTTTAGTTTTGTAGTTATTGTTCTGTTTACATACTTTTTCAATTTAATTTACTTACATACTAACATGCATATTACATATTAACATGCAGTTATTTTAGGTTATTTCCATTGTTTCATTCAGTGAATTTAAATGTAAATTATGATTGTACAGATATGATAGTATAAATATGTACATTATGTGCAGAACATAAAGTATTTACAGTGCATTTTCATACATTACAGCATACTTGTAATATAATAAATACATAATATATAATAAATAATTCAATATAACACATTGGATATCTTCACTTAAAATATATGATAGTGAATTACAAACTTGTGTATATTGTGTTTAAATATATACAACTTTTCAAATTATATAACATTATATATAGCTATTCCAAATATATTTTTAAAATACATTTTTTAAATTACAAAAAAAATATAAAATTAGAATTATATGTATTTATTATATAACAGGAATATACCTATAATTAATGACAATGACGTAAATATTCCAGGTATGAATAAATTCTGATTAGAACGTAGTATATGCTATACATATGGTTGAATTCGATTTAATATCAATATATATTACATATAAGCTACTATTAATGATATTGCTATGTCTCTGTAGTTCCCAGCATATTCGATATTATCGGATTAAGGACATGTAAACATGTTGAATTTGAGCCATTTAGAGAACTCGTGAATAATTTCATCGAAATTGCCTTATTTGAAGATTTCTGGTGTTATTCCGTCGAATACTGAAACTTTATATTCTATTAGATTTACCTTTACCTAGCTAAATTATTCAGGCGTGAACACTCTTATTTTGTATAGTTAGGGTAATTTCGCTCCTAGTCTAAATTTTTATGGACATTATTTCATATTATTGTACATCACCTATCAGTTTATTAAAGTGTTTATAACAATTATTACACGATCATCCTAGTTGCTGGTATTTATTCCCTATTTTTGTGAAAAGTTTTTCCATCTTTTTTCTCCGTATATTCATGTTATCAATTAACTTCTAGATCTCTGCATATTGTTTTATTCATTTGATTGTTAAATATATGTTATGTTGGAGTTTAAAATGTCAGCTTTAATGTTGTATTATTCTTTTTGTAGAAGTTGTTTAGCTTTAGTTAGTTTTTATTTTGAATCATTTATGTTTATAATGAAATAATCCTTATATTATGTTTGAACTACGTTTCTAATTTCGTTAATTCTGCAATCTTGGGAGACTATTTTGAAACGTTTTATTTTTAAATATATTTATAATTAAGCTGCTTCTTCATTGGAATATGCTCATATGTTTCTTTGACATATGTGTTTAAGGATTATGTGTTAATATCGTTGTAGGGGAAAGTAACCGAATACGGATAGTGCCCGAATACGCAACTCTCTGTTTCTCAGAAATATATATCCTACAAAAATGTTTAATTAATAAAATATTCATAATTATATACATAGTCTGAAAAAGTATTTTTTTATTTTTTTATTATTCAAAATATTGCTGATATATCCAATAAACTAATTTTTTATAACATTTTTAAATTTATCAAAAACAATTTCAACTTAAAAAATATACAAATGTATCGATATAAAAATAATACTATATTATTAAAAAAAAGCATTCTAAAATTATATATATAATTTCTATATTTTTTATAAAATATTCATAAAGTTATAAGCATATATTTAGAGATCATATTAGTCCCTAATACGGATATCCTATAACCAATCAGCGCGTAGCGTATAAACTATTCTGAATAAAAATCGCGTGCGTTATAATATTAATACTACCAATAAAGCTAAATCTAAAATTGTTATTATTTATATACTTAAATTGTATTATTAATTAAAAAATAATAAAAATAAAAACATTATTAACTAATTAAATTAGAATAAATTGGTCATAAAATTAATTATAAATAATGTAATTATAATTTATATTATTGGTTCATCAATAATAAATAGTTTTATTAGTAGTATATATGGTATCCGTATTATATCATATGGTGTCCGTATTCGGGTATCGGTACAGAATATGGACACGCCGTTATCTATTAAATTAAAAGATTAAATAAAATTGTAAATCACAATAATATCAATAATCATATAATATTTATATATTGTAATTTTTGAATAACAATAATGAGTCCATAATAAAAATGTTAAGACCATTTATTGTTAAAGTGTCCGTATTAGGTTACTTTCCCCTATATATTTTTAACAATGTTGCTGTATTCTTTGATAATTTTCAAATCCTTTATTATGGACCAGTCGTAGATTTTCCATTTGTTCTATTTAATATAATTAACATGGATCTTGGATTTTTACGTATGATCCAATACTAATAAAGTTGATATATGCTTAACAATTTTTTACACTGTTTTACCATTTTTTCTGAGAAGTATGAATTCTAACTTTATTTTTATATAATGTATCCAGAGACATTTTTTGAAGTTAGTATTTGTTATTTTCAAGTTTGCTTCTTCTGCGTAGTCTTAATGCATTTTTTTCCTTTGGTATTTAGGGTGCTGTGATTTGTATATATTTTGAAGTTGCTTTCGCTTATATATGCGTTGATATCAACTTACAAAATACACTTTATGATTCGGCATTTATGAAGTTGCAATTGCTATATTAAGCAATAGCTATTTTAGTATTCTTATGTATTTTGGTTTCCTTCATAGAGTGAATAGTATTTGATTATATTTGATGTAGGGTTGCAATTAAAATTAACTATTAGTATTCAGTTATATCATTTTTGTATTTATAAAAAGGTGTTTTCATGTTTGATATCGATTAATATACCAATGTGTTAAGCCGGTGCTTTGCTGGTATTACACCATGCAATTGTAGTTATAAATGTTGATGTTTCGTACTTTTCGCATAAAATTGGTGGTCAACAATTATAAAAATGTTATTATATCTTATTACTTATGTTTTTACATTAATTACTGCTTATATTAGTTTCTGCTTATAGTTAAGTAGTCTAATTATTTGGTTATTGTTCTTAAAAATGTCCCTTCCTTCCAATATAAATTATTACCCCCCCCCCCCATTTGATGTTACTCCAACTTCAGAGTGTGTATCTATGAAGTAATCGAGGGATCTAACACTAAAGTTATTTACTTAGTATTTTATGGTTTGGTTTTCAATTGATGTATACGGCAGTGGTCGCAATTCCTATTGTGTTTATATTTTGAATAACCTCTCGTCAATTAGCTTCTTGGTATGATTATAGCTACCGGAAATATTACCACCACTATAGCTATGTTAGTAATATTTATATACATGAGTCTATAGATTACGTAAATATGGAATCAGTAGAGAACACTTAATGTATTGATTAGTATAAATATATATATATATATATATATGTTTATGATGAAACAAAATACGTGTTATATATATATATATATATATATATATATATACTTTAATATAATCGCATAATATATTTACATAATTTTATATGTTATTGTGTTTAATGAGTATATAATGATTTACAATATTATAGAGTATTATGTTTAACTTGTTTAAACAAACGTAGTAATTTAATAGACACCACTTCCAATGACAAAGCATGCGAATTGGGTTATGACATATATATAAATAAATACATAAACATACATATATATATATATATATATATATATATATATATATATATATACCTAATTACTTTATTGTATTCCTTTGACTCGTGAATCGTAAAGGAAATCAATGAGATAGATATTATACGATGTCGTAGCGTTGTTATACTCGATACTTGTGGATTCACTATTAATTTAGATTGAGTCATCTTGTTCCATTTTATGTTATCATCAATCCATTTTATTTTGGGTCTACCACTTTTGCGATTTCCCTCAACCATTCATTGGATGATTTTTTTGATCAGATTGTAATATCGTTTATGAGGATGTAATATCGTAATATATGATTGTAATATCGTACCATTTTAATTTTATTCGACGGATGGACTGTAATATTTGTTCATATACTAATTAAACTTATCAACATATATTTAATATATATGTTTGTCTTCATTTCTTTATATGTTATTCCAAGGAGTTTTCTGTAATATTTGTTTTCGAAACCATGTAGTTTTGGTATTAAAATCGCAATTATAGTCCACAAATGCCAAACATAAGTTAGAATAGACAATAGAGCGATACATATTATATTTTAGCTTATAACCGATATCTTTGCTATTCCAGATTGTAGTTAGCCTTACTATAGCATATGTAGTTTTAGCTAATCTCATTTTAATCTCAGAGTCGCTTCAACCATCTTTTGTCATTGTAGCACCGACATATAATCTATAATCTATACAAAAATAACTATACTACATGTATTGCTGATCTAAGAAAACAATAACTGGTTAATCGCAAAAAAAATGGCTTAACTAAAATTAATATCCATTATATATTCTTTTATTGACTAAACAATCTTATTACCTACTAATTTATCTTCATAGCGCAACATGCCACCTAAAATCCTCTAACTATGCGTTCTTTACTGAACCATCATTTCTCCGGAAAAAAACTTGTGAAGCGTATCTATCTGTTTGTGAATCGACTCCATCCATATCTCAAAACCATTAACCAATCAACGACCATCTTTAACATAAACTAAATAAGTACCTCCTTGTTTATGAAATCTGAACTTCAGATATATTCGTTTTTGCCAAGTGTTACACTTGTCTGTACTTATTATGACTTTTATATATTGTATTTTATGTATTATTGTCATATTATAATAATTATCTAATTGAATTAGTGTTCAAATAAAATCATAATCACTATTACAATTATGTATATTGTATATGTATACCAATCATTGTATTATATATATCATAATATTTACTTTAGAAAACAGTACATTATATTATGTTATATTTTATAATATACAAATTTTTTTATTTTAAATCAACTAATACTTATAATACATATTGTGTGTAGGTAATGTCGATGCAGATTTTGAAATAGTATCATGCAATAGCAGTTGTTTTACTATGATACAAATATCACGTTTTAAGGTATGATATATATACACGAAAGCATATACACATACACATACATATATATATATATATATATATATATATATATATATATATATATATATATATATATATATTAAGTATTGGAAGTAGTGAAGATAGTGTTAGAAGAAGCTTTATCAGAATGGAGATCGGAATACAGATATATAAGGTATGAAGCAACCTAATCAATAAGTACAGTTATATAGAGGGTAATTGAGGTAAGCAATACGTCAATATAATTATATATAAGTCGTAGTTGAAATATATTGATATTTTTATTAAACATGGATTTACTAGATATATATATGTCAGTTTATATATATATATATATATAGTCATTCTTTACGGGAACGGCTGACAATCAAAAATATACCTAATGGGCATACCTTTTTTTAACAATAGGTATCAATTTGAAATTTTATATTATACTTAATTAATATATATAATATAATGTTCCATATTTGGTTTTATAAAATAATCATTAATGACAAATATACAAAATAATTGTCAACCTAAAAAAACCCACGCAAAGTATACCGGAATGGTATTCAATTTTATTCATGCATAATAAACACGAATGGGGTTACAATTAAGATTGCATATAATCCGCTACTAGGTATCCATTATTTATGATGAATCATATACTCTAGTTTCATATTATAATGAGAATATTCAATGCGCATGCGTTATTTTAATCATTGATGTAAATAAACTATAATTTTAATTCATTTGAATATATTCATCTAAACAAGTTATACAGACAATTATATGTTAGTTTTTTATTAATATAATATTTTTAAATAATATATTTATAAATTAAATTGTAAATTGAATTAACAGTTAATTATATACAACATTTTTAATATTATCTATATATTTTAAATTATTTAAAAAATACAATTTGAAATATTCAATAATTGAATATAACATGTGTTTTTAAATCTGCTTTATATTATTAAATTTATTTTTCGTAATAATTATTAATACAATAATTTAATTTATAATAAATAATTGTGAATATTAAAGTTATAATAATAGTATTGTGAATAAAATATGGAAACTTTTTATTTTGATTACTCGAGTAACAGTATTAAATTAGATTTGAATTAATCAATATATTAATAATATATTATATTATGTGCAAATACACATAACTAATAAACACCATACAAATACAATAACGCGATTTTAAACTCTAAATCTAAAACATGCTCACTAGACATATTTTAAATGTTGTGTATAATATTATATGAAATATAATTATAAAAATGATTATTGATAATTGTATAACATAAATTATTGTTAAATTTATAATATTGTCAACTAGATAAATCATTTATTAAATTAATTTATATTAATTAAATAAATGATGTAATCATTACAGTAATGCTCAATTTACATTCTTAATATTTATTTACTTATCATAATGATAATCATTATATATAATAAAAATTCATAATATAATAGTATTATTAATACACATAATATATTTACTATAATATTACTTGTTTAGTAATGTATAAATAATTGTTGATAATTATTTTATAATAATTTATTATAGTATAATTTTAAATATGATAATTTATTAACTATAAAATTAATAAAATCGTATTCATTTAGTGTTAAAATTATATTATTATATTTAGTATATTATTATCTGTATAATCATATAGTGTTTAATAATTAATATTTATACATCATAATTATAGTATGATTTATAACTTATATTTTAATAACATGTTTTGTATTAATTACGGTAGAAAGTAATCTTGTACGAGATCATTTCGGACTATATAATCTAGTACGTCTTATTAAATTTATTCTAAAAGTATTATTTATGAATTTAATATTATAGTTATCTTAGATTATTTTAATTTCGACTCTATAGTCATCATTTATATACATATATATATATATATATATATATTATATTTTCCATCAGTAATTAATAATTAAATATAAATATTAGAATAATTCTATAATTATGAAAACACTTAATTTTACAAGTCGTAAGAGAGTACTAATAACTTATTTAATAACTTAGTAATAAGTCGTACTTTTAAATTACGTACATACTAATTACCTCGTGCCATAATAATTTAATTATTAATTACTCATATAAATTTATTAAAGTAATCTCTGACGACTTTTTGAGTAATCTATTGACTTATTTCGTCAATAAGTAATTTTATTTATAGACCAATTTAACTTATCTATAAAAAAACTTATCTAAAATTAATCTTGTACGAGGTCATTTCGGACTATGTAATCTAGTACGTCTTATTAAATTTAGTTTATGCTAAAAGTATTATTTATGAATTTAACATTATAGTTATCTTAAATTATTTTAATTTCTAATCTAGATTTATTATTTATATACATATTTGTATATATTATATTTTCCATCAATAATTAATGATTAAATATAAATATTAGAATAATAATTGTAGAATTATGAAAACACTTAACTTTACAAGTGGTACGAGGTTACTAATGAGTAGTGATATTACTTAATTCTTAATTACTCATATTAATTTATTAAAGTAATCTCTGACGACTTATTTAGTAATCTATTAAGACTTATTCCGCCAATAAGTAATTTTATTTATAAAACAAATTTAACTTATATATATATTAATAAATATAGTTATCTATATTTATACTTATCTATATTTTTCTAATTTCTATATTCAGGACACTGTTGGGGCAATAAAGTGAACCTGGCGAGATATGTTCCTCTCTGAATGTCATCTCATAAATGACGTATCGTGGGTGCCTATAAAGAACTATATACAGCAGTCGATGGACGATATAGTATGCATGTCTGGTGCTCTACTAAATGTGATGAGAGATATAAATGATCTGAGAATGCGATTCATAAAGTGCCGAAAAAGCTTGCCATAGTAAGGTAAATTAATTTTGTGTATATAAATATATATATATATTTATTAATTAAGAGGATCTCAATGGATAAATTAGTTAATATCAGAACAAATTGTAATATGTACTAGTGATCTAAAAATTCAAATCTTTGCTTGTCTTCGAAGACTTTCAAATCATTAAAAAAATGTTTGGAGACATCAAATCTCTACCATGTCATGTATTCGAAGACATTCAAATCACCAAAAAAATGTTTGAAGACATCAAATCTTTACCAATTCCTGTATTCGAAGACTTTCAAATCATAAAACAATGTTTGTCACATAAATTATTGAATTTATTGATAGTAAAAACTTCCCATCATCTAATATACAGTTGATCCCCTTTACTTCTACAAACAAAGTATAATGTGAGAGCACAGTAAACATAAACAAATTCCATTGCAGATTTCCTACATACCTACTATAGCTACATATCTACATGAATACCTACTTACCAACCTATATACCTACCTACTTACCAACCTAAGTATATGCATGACTACCTAACCAGCCACCTACATGCCCATATACATACCCTACCCAACAACCCGCCTACCTATCTATCTACCTACTCACATATCTACCTATCCATCCACCCACCTAACTACCCACCCATACATATATCTACCTGACTACCTACCCATCCACCTACTTGCCTATATGCATACCCTACCACCAACATACTTACCTACCCACCCACTCATATACCTAAATATCTTCCTGAGTACCTACTTACCTATATGCATACACTACCCTACCACCCACCTAACTATCTATCTACCTTTCCACCCACCCACCTAACTACCCACCCATATCTCTCTACCTTCATGACTACCTACCAACCTACTTGCCTATATAACTACCCTATCACCCACCTACCTACCTCCTATCTACCCACCCATCCATATATCTACCTACATACATACCTCCCTGCCCTACAACCTACCTAACTATACTACCCACCTATCTACCTACATACATACCTATCTACTTTCCCAATGTATATGTATATGTAGGTCCTACATACCTGACTGCCTACCTCCCCACCTGTATACTTGCCTACATATTTGCCTGACTATCTATCCATCTACACATATACCTACCTGCATACCTATCTAACTAAATAAACACCTACCTACATACATGCATATATACACACATATATAATATACAAACACTAAAATAGTTAATAAGTGTACATATTTCTCTACATAGAGTTATATATTGAGAGTGTATCATACACTAAATGCCATCCAATGTATCATATAAAATCGATTCATGAGTATTATATAATAATAATTTAGGATATGCAATTAGCTACCTGTCCTTATCTATTATCTATTAATATACTATATTTGTTCACTAATTTAGTTCCCTACATCTATATTAATAATCTATCACTCTGATCGTATAAATGCTCCTTTTTTTTCGAATTTATTCCAAATTATAGTACTAATCGAACTTATTAAATATATTCCTATTATATATAATAGGAATATATTTAATAAGTTCGATTAGTACTATAATTTGGAATAAACTCGAAAAAAAAGGAGCATTTATTGTATATATATATACATATAAATAATGACTTATATAATTTATAAGTATATAAATTACATATTACGTATAATAATGTGGCTACAATACTATGATAAATAGTGAATTTAATCCATACAAATTTTTGAAAATTAAATAGGTGTGACTCGAATTGACTCGAAAATTAGATTTAAGATTTGAAATAATAATTTATATAAATGTTTGAAAATGATGTGACTCGATTTGAAACTTGAATTGAAAGATTTGAAAATTTAGATCACTAATATGTACTATTAATTGATGATATAGCATATATAACATATATGTTATTTAGTAACTATGAACAAATTACCAATTAAATAAGTTTTTAAATAACATAAAAAGCATATTTTATAGCATGATATTTAAAATATATTGTTATATAATATTTTATATCTAATATATAAATTCTATAAAAATTACATTTATATATAGATAAAAAAACTTATTAATTATTAACTTTAACTTATAAACTATTAACTATTATTTTATAATATTGATTTTATATTAGCTGAATGCATAATGTAATTACTTTACAATTTATTTATTGTTGACTTTTCAAATGCATTTTACTAGAAATAATATATGCTATGTTTACATATATAAATGAATGTTTAGATAAAAGTACAAAGCTATCTACCTAATTATTTTTCTATATATAATTAACATATATATGAATAATATAACAAAACCCATATTCAAAAATAGAATTATTATTTGTAAAATATATATTTGTTACTTTTATGTAATAGATATGATTTTCTTTCTTTTTTATATAATAAAAAAAATAGTTTAAATCAATAAATAGTATTTTAGAAACATTTAAAAAAAAGAGAAAATGCTTCCTTATCTCTACATATATGAATTCAACAAAATGGCCGTCTCAAAAATACATATCGCACCTACCACCACCAAACTTACTACAGCTAAATAATTTTTAGATCTTTGCCGGTAATTTATATACTCCAATATGCATGTTTTATTTGGTTCATTTTATATCACTATTTAATCGTATATAATATTTATTATCATACTTAATTATCTACTAACTATTTTTTATATATATAAATTACTCATATATACATATATGTTACTCAAAATATCAGTAACTATTAAGTATATATATATTTATTAATATATTTAAATTATATAGAATTGGATACCTGCAATCCAGTTTATTTGATGAGTTTCAACACGGTATCATGTACTGATTAACGTTAGTAATATATAACATTTTAAATTATTTACTAATTAATATTTTGTTTCAATTATATAGTTTAAAACTACAAAAAAAACTATGTTGAAATAAATTACAGGAAGCAGCTCTCGGACTCAGATGCAATGCTTGTAACAAGATGAATAACTTCAAATCCTTCTGTAGGAGCAGACATTACTATAAGAACTATAAGAAACAGGAGTCCACTAAATTACATCAAACTTACATGTAGCAGACCAGGACATAAGATACAAGGTTTTTATTAAATTATGTTAAACTATTCATACCCTTTAAAAATAGAACATATATATTATTTAAAGTTGACAAAGGGTCTTAAAGTAATGTACTATCCTTTAAGGTATACAATAACATTAGAAAGCCTACTTAACTAACCCCTATCCATACATACTCTTAGCATATGAAAATAAACCTATTGCGACCTACGGCATAACAATAATATGTTATAATTATAATGGCATATTATACGATATAAACTTCACTATAGTCGAATCCCCACAACCCCCTATAATATGACTAATAGACACATCTGCAGAAGGCTAAGCCTCATAAAAATATTATGCACAGACATAATCCCACCTATATCAAAACCACCCGCCAAAAATGATACCAGAATATTCCCCGTAACACTTCAAATAAGCCTCGACAAATAAGTACGACCCTTGTTACATGCGAATAAATGTGTCGAAATCAACTTTAAAGTATATATAGAACTATAGCGTATGATGTCCAAAGGAATCATCATATCGGTAAATAAGCCTACAGCATAGGTATCCAGCATAACATATGCACCAAAGAAGTAAGGTGACATCATGATATTATATGTAATATGGTATTCCAACCAATGCGAAAGATTCCAGACACATCCAATAAGCAATTGGAAACTACCACCAAACATCAGAAGCATACCATATATGTCCTCCACTAATAGGACATCACCCACATTTCATCCAGTCCTCACTACCTAGCATCAAATGAATTCATAGAAAGACACGTTCAGACCATAAAGAACATTATAAAAAATACAGACATCAATAAGATAACTAAAGCACTACTATCTTAGAGAAATAACCCTCAAAATATGATGACCCCAGCCCTCTACACCTACTCTTACATCAATCCAAACATCAGAACGCACGAAACTACAAACACATCAAACAGACATAAATTAACTAGATGACATTACTTGCAAGAAAACTGCATACATCGTACATAACGTTCAAATCTGTCAAATTCGAGACTCCTTAAAATTCACATGATCCCCAGCTACCATTGTCAAGAAACGAACCAGAATCATATGTCATGTGTACCCATACGGGAAACATCCTATGACGTACAAGACATAAAATACGATCAACACCTACAACTAACCCCAAGAAAATTACACCACCATAGAGAATACCCCCACTCAAACACTACATTTATCTAATTACCCAACACCACCATCTGATAATAATACCATCCTCTCACACACAGCTATTATAGAACAAAAGCAGCTTAGGAAACTATACGCCGAAGCTCCAGGAACAGGCACACTCCCTACCGATTTGTCCTGTAATATATCTTCTTCTTAGAAGAGGTGATGTTATGTTATTATCACTATTACTTTGTGTATTATTATTATTATCTCGCATTATACTAACACACGCCGAGTGCTAGGGATATGCCCATACATCACCGTCTCACATGATTAAGCAATGCTAGACGCCTATCTATAAGAGCCGTGATAAATGTACAAAGTTAATAAATAATGTATTTAACGCATTGATTCTTTTTCTAATAACTTAACAACTTGTATATACAAATATACTTTAATATAAAAACATTTCTGATTAATGATTCATATACAAATATACTAAATTTGATTTTGATAATTATGTTAATGTTTGAATCAAATAATAATATTTATGTAATGTATTATTCTAATATAATTACACTAACAAATATAAATAAATGAAATACAATTAAATATATTTATGATTATTTGATACAAATACATAAAATCTGTTTTTGATATAAATTAAATTATTAATGTTGATCAAATATAAAGATTTATATAAGTTTTCAAGAATAATTAATTGATTATTGTTTAAATGAATATAACATAATTGATACAATTGATATATTTAGTATTTTAATTTGAAATAAAATTGACATGTAAGAATCCATAATTAATTTATTATTCTTTTATACAAGAAAATATTAATGACTAATATATATATATATTTTTATAAATATTTAAATATAATATACATATTAGTGTTGTAAATGATGTCGGGTAGTTTCGGGTAATTGACTACATGGAAGGTTTCGGGTATCAAAATATGATTTTGGTTCAATTACGATTTAAATACTAATAACTTATCATTATCGAAAATATAAAAAATGCTTATTTAAAATTATAGTAAAAGTATTTTATACAATATAAAATAAAATCAACAATATAATTCGTTATCAATTAATTAGACAATAATTTTGTTATCAATGAGTTAATATATAATACATAATGTTACGGGTCGTGTACGGCAGAAATGCAGAATCAGGAATCGCTATAATTAATAAAAAATAGATAGATAAACAATAAAAAACATAGCAAAGCTAGCTCGGGTATGGCTATTATATCTATAAAGTCTATTCCACACCTAAACTATATGGAAATCCCTCGTATAATTATATACATTTTTACATGTATTAATTAAAATGTTAACATTATATTGAATTTATTAGGGAGAGTTAAAGTGAGGTATATAAATAGAAGTAAAACGTAAATACCTACGAATATTCGCATGCATTTTGAAAATAATTATGTTTTTATAGAAACGTTTGATATTCGCAAGTGAGGTTGTTTCGTGCGTATATTTTCATGTGTGGCATCACTTTAAAATATAATTCTAAATGATTCTAATACTCGCCACTTTGGATTGAGGTATATATATATATACCAGATTAAACATTTTGTATATCTATATACATATCCCATTATATTTATATTGAATTAATACCAAAGATTTTCCGAAGGAAAGATATAACACTTACGTGAAATCGTGTTTTTCGAATTTGTATACAAAATACCCCAGTGCCACCTATAGCGGGTTACTTTTAGGAACTATGTGTTATCTATAATGTAAATTCGTATTTAACTAAACACTTTTAAAATGTTAAATAATATGCTTTAAATTAATATTTATATGATGAAAACTAAGTGTTCATTACTAATATATAACAAACAAATATGATATGTATGTTTTAAATGCTATAAGTATATATTTAGTAAATAAAAGCTAATTTATATTGCATGTAATTTAATAGAGCAATGAAAAAATTGTTGTATGAAAAAAGAGCCTAACCTAAATCTATTTCAGTGATTTCGATACTACTGCTAGCACCAGCAGGGGATATTACTAAATTATGTTGCATGTATAGGGAGTGTTATATCTTTGCTTCGCAAAATCTTTGTTAATACTAAATAAATAGGCTTACATAATTATATAAGTGTGTATATATTATAATAATTATATAATAATAATATATATGTATTGAATACAATACAAAAAGCGGATACAAATATGATTATTAATCTATGTGTTAATAATATCGAATATATACTATTAAAAAATATAAATTATTGAATGAATCATGATTGCATAAGTATTATAAATTAATTAAAACATGCATAATTCCTATCTACACCATGTATTATTTTTACTATTTTTTTTGTGCATAACTTTTTTTTAAATAAAAATAAACTAAAATACTTCTATTATAGAATTTAATAATATGTCTAATGATATCAAATTTATTATAATAGCATCAATATAAAAAATCGTATTCCTATGGTTTTATTTATATCGTACAAATACATTATAGTTGGGTTATTCGTAGACTATAAATGTATAGTATTTACATTTTATACTAGTTTGGAAATATTAAAAATTATAGTAATATTACTAATATTAGATATTATATAGGAAGGTTAAAATGAATTAATAATGTAATATAATGAAAAATAAATAACTTATTGAAAAACAAATATTTCGAAAATGTTACTATAGTATCTTACTTACGATTCTATATTCAATAATATATAACATACATTTATATATTTATTTACTATATATATACATAGATAATTTATTAAAATATAATACCTACTATATTTAATAATATACAAATTATTTATTATTATTCAAATTTTGAAATAATCTGAAATAATAATATTGAAATTTAAATAATTACTACTATTTCCTAAGTTTTTATGAGTCATACAAATCTTTGATTATAAATAGAAATTGATGTATATTTTTACAAAATAATAATAATATTTAATTCAAAATGTATATTTTTAATTAATAACATCTTTTATATTTTTATTCAATATATTTATTCTAAAGTACATTTAATATATTAATTCATAAATTGCCATTTGACATATACGCATTAAGTTGCTGTATTTCGGTAAAAACAGTGTGTCAACAGATTCCGTTTTTTTGTGTAACCAAGTATATACACGCAGAAATCTAAAAATGTAATTATTTATAGTCTATTCTCTATAAAACCAAATGATAATTAAATATATTCATTATAATATAACGATTATTAAAATATTATTTAATTAGATACCAATTATTTCTCTAACATATAGTAATTCATAAATTAAAGTAGGTGGTTGACACAAAATTGTCGGCCTAATCTTCGTGTCAGCGTATTCCGTATTAATATGCCCGTTTTGTCTTCTCATTCCGTATATTATATATCTATATATATATATATATATATATATATATATATATATATATATAGTCGTATTATAACCATTTGGTAGACGATGCAAAATATAATCATTTGTTAGCTATTTTTTTAAAAGATAGCAATAAATATGATAATTTACATATTAATTAATTATTATATAATCTTTGAATATGTTTAATTATGTTGTTAAAATAATGATTAATAAAAAACATATAAAACAAAAATATATTTACCAAATATATATTATATATCTACTGATTTTGTAGCCAATATTAAGATTTATTTTTGATGGACATTTTGCATAAAGCATTCGTTATAATTGTACTAATTTCAGAGATAAGTTATATATTTAATGGTAAACATTAACTACACGCATGTGACATTATTCTTAAACATATAAATAAATGAATTAATTAAAAATAATATTGATTATAATTATAATCCATAATTATGGATTTACAATTTCATATGTGTATGTAATATAATATATCTATGATCCGCAAGTAATATAACATCGAAATGTATCAACACCCTATAAACATATATCCAATAATACTATATATTTCATTTAAAATGGTATGTCTACTGAATAGTTATATTTATAGATCCAATATATATATATATATATATATATATATATATATATATATATATATATATATATATATGTATACAGTTATGTGAATAAAGTTAAATGATAAATATATATATACATATATATATATATATATATATATATATATATATATATATATATATATGTATTATAGTTAGTACATTTCTTTACAATCCTGATATATATATATATATGTATCATAGTTAGTACATTTCTTTACAATCCTGATATATATATATATATATATATATATATATATATATATATATATATATATATAGTGTTAATTCAATCATTATTAAAACTCACTTATTCTCTAGATTTTAATAGTATTTAATAAATAATATACAAATAAGGTTATACATATTAATGATATAATCTTATTTAAAGTCAAATTTATATCAAAAGTGATTAATTATTGCCATAACTATTTGGTGGACGATATTAAGTACGACATTGTGTACCAAATAATAATGTCTACCAAATGGCTAATATTACGCAAGAGATGTCTACCAAATCTGGTATAGTTATATATATATATATATACTTATATATGTTTATCATTTAACTTTATTCACATAATACAGATTAAAATAGCTAGAGGATGTTTAACTCTTCTTTTCAATCAAATAAAGAATCATCCATCAATTCGACATTTATATCGTAACATATTTATAACACATGATATACACCCAGAAGATATAAGGTGCTCAACATGTGAGTATTCCTAATATATCTATAATATTATCTATTATATTTTTATATATATAATTATCTGAACTTAATTCATATCTTAAAATATTTAGCTCTATTTATATTTTTGTATATATATTCTATTATTTTTGTTTATTAATATTTTCTAATCAAGTTATTTATCATTTTTTATTTACTTTTATAATATTATTATTATTTTATAATCATGCTATTTATTTTTATAATAATTGCATTATATAATATAATAAATATAATATATTATATATTATTATTTATGTATAGTTAACTTTATATATACATTACTAATATTATTTTGAATATGATTTAAATATATATATATATATATATATATATATATGAA
Organism: Osedax fenrisi; assembly: GCA_964019155.1. Taxonomy (NCBI): domain Eukaryota; kingdom Metazoa; phylum Annelida; class Polychaeta; order Sabellida; family Siboglinidae; genus Osedax; species Osedax fenrisi. The sequence continues at coordinate 5,299,819 of OZ025241.1, read as the reverse complement.
TGACGTATTCATATATTACATGTAACTATGTATTATAGCTATATGTTTTAGACGTTGTTATACACATTATTGTAATAATATAACATATGAAATTCCAATAAGTTATTATAAATACCATTACAATTTAAGATAAATACTATATATTATTAATATAAACTATATATATATTACAAATTATTTAAATATCATATTATATTTTATATATATATATATATATATAGATATTTATATATTACATTAATAATATATTTATATATATATATATTACATTAATAATATAATATTAGAGACAACATACGAATCTTTAAAAGTTAATTGGAAGTTTAGTGATGGAACAAAAATTATTAATGTTAATATTTATTTTATATATTATTTTTAAATATTCCATTATATGTTATATTTAACAATATTTGAATAATTAGTATCACATCTTCAATAATAATGTACATACTGTATGTCATATTATAAGGTATACCTTACTATAGTAAGCTTTTGAGTATTATTATATTTTATTTATACATTGAAGAAGAAGAAGAAGACACTTTATTATCAGACATCGTTTAAACAATTAAGTTAACAATAATGTATAATGAAATAATAAGAAAGTTATAGTGTAAATAAATATGTTTTTAAATTCTTTTTGAACTTTTCTGAGTTTCTTTCAGCACGGGTTGCAGGTAGTGAGTTCCAGGCTATCGGTGCTTGTGACGAAAAGGCGCGTAAATGGGCAGCAGTAGAATGTATTGTCGATCTAGGTCGTATACGATTAACATGACACAGCATGATACTTCTTGTCTGGTCGATTCTCTCTATCAATTCATATAAATATGACGGTGTTTCAATGTGGAGTGCATTATGAGTCATAAGAAATATTTTATAGATGATTCTTTCTTTTATGGATAGCCAATGTAATTCCTTCATTAATTGTGTGATGCTGATATGGTTATTTTCTTCTCGATGAGGTAGCTTGTGAATTATACGTACGTCATATCGTTGAAGGGAGGTAAGTTCAGCCAATGTGATAGCTGGTAGACCTATAAGCAGCAAAATACAATAATCGAAAACTCCTGATACTAAACTAGTCACTAACATTTTGCAACTAAGAAATTTAAAGATTTTCTGATTATTTAATTCTATACAGTTGAAAGTTTACTGAACGAATTTTGTCTGATATAAAAGATTTCATGTCGTGGTTAGAATTCAAAATTACACCCAAATTCTTTATCGTTTGTGATGATGATAATAAACTCTTGTCAAATGAAAAAGTGAACGATGCTGAAAATTGTTTAGAAGTGTGATTGATGTACATTACTTCAGTTTTTAAAGGGTTCAGTTGTAATGATTTTTCATGAAACCAGATAGAGAGTTCACGTAGACAGTTCTGCAAACGGAAGTGGGCATATGAGTCATTTTCATTATCAGCATCAGTAAAAATATGGATGTCATCGGCGTATGAATGAAATTTAATCAATGGATAGTTGGCGAAGATTTTGAAAACAGGTGATAAGTATATCGAAACAAATAGTGGTCCTAGTACTGATCTTGTGGTACTCCGCGAACCATCTTTTGATATTTGGAAGAATAATCGCCAATACTGACTCTACTCATTCTATCAGAAATGTACGATTTTAATCAATCTAAAGCTTTCCCGGAAAATCCACTCTCGTTTAGCCTTTTTATAAGAATATTGTGGTTGAGCGTATCGCAGATAAATCTAAAAATAACATGAGTGAACCGGTTTTATTGTTGAAAACATCATCATTTATACGGCATAGGGCTGTCTCTGTGCTTAGTACGGGCATATAAACACTTTGGTGAGGATGAAGTAATTTTGAGGCTAATAGATAACTGATTATTTGTGTAGAAACAATTCATTCGAGGAGTTTGGAGAAAGCAGTAAGTTAATATTGAGAAATAGGCCGATCATTTTTCAGGATATTCTTATCGTTCCAGGTTTCTTGATCAATGGTATTATTGATGACAATTTAATAGAAGCAGGAAAAGTACCTGATTCGAATGAATACTTGATTATCTGAAGGTGATACGGAGCTTGTGTAGATGCTTGAGACTGCAGTAATTTCAATGGTAGAGGATCTTCTTTTGATGTTGATTTAATAGTTCGTATTAACATTTCAATTTTTTCAATAGATGGGGGAGAAAAACTGTCAATAATTTGGATGTCACTATTCAGAGGTTGATAGGAATAAGTGCATATAGGGAAGGAATCTATGATTGTCTGTAACTTTAATCGAAAGAAATTATAATCGAAAGAAATTATGAAAAGAGTTTGCGCATACGTCATTGTTTAAATCAGGAAGTATCCGTGTAGTTGTTCTTCCAATTTTAGTTATTCTGATTTTTTCAGGAATAACATCAGATGATGTTCATGTTGGCACAACATGAACATAATCTGGGGGTATTTTCAACATTAAGGGGTATCTATAAATTGTGGATTTAAATAGTATGTATAATAATAATTATATAGATATTTATATTAATTATATTTATTTTACGTATTTAAAACATGATATTTATGATGACTATTTAATTTATAAATTTCACATTTGAAATTAATGTAATATGTTACAAGATACATATTTTTTAAATTTAAATAAAATAAATAAATACCCAGTATATATATATTAGGGTTATAAAATTTAAAATACTTGTAAGGAAAAATCAATGCTTCGAAGCTTTCATATCCAAATCAAATCCTTTAAGTTTATAAAACTAATAACATCCAATATAAATATATATAATTAGTTAAAATCATATATATATATATATATTTATTTATGACATATACATTTATCATTTGATTCTTCCGTTAGCCTATTTCTTATATCCGTAAGTGTCCTCAAGGCTAAAATATTTACAAAATAATAATAATAATATTCATTTATAATGTTAATTAATCAATATATTATTATAATAATCAATATATATATATATATATATATATTGCATACAAAAAAGTACCTCGTAATTTCACTTTTTTTGTCATCAATTAATATATTTTACTGAATTCTCCACAATATAGAATTCGATTCATTCTAAAAAAAATAGTCAATTCGAGAATTATGTTATAGGATAATATCGAGATATAGTCAGCTACACAACCAAGCTAACCAAACCAAAATAGTGAGACTAATCCACAATATCAATCAGCTATATTATATTACATTTATATATATATATATAGTTGTATAAATACATACTATAAGTGTAACAAGTATATTAATATAATATATATTATTTATATTTGATATACATTTTAAAATTTTATTATACATGAATGTTTAAATATCTATAATAAATTTAAAAAATGGATAGGGAAATGTTTATGTTACGTTAGATTTTTATTTCTAAGAGAAGGTGATAATTTATTCTATCTAATTGATGATGTTAAGGTGAATTTGTTCCTTTCGTATGTGATGCAAAGGGTAATCGATTAGTGTAGTTTATGGAATTTATATCACGTAAAGTATAGTATTTTTTTAAGTTTTATATTGTTTCGTAAATTATAGGGTAACTTATAAGTAATAGTTTTTTTAAGTATTGTAAGTATTTTGTAGTTGATAGAGTTTACAGTTTTCTGTAGTCGGTATATATATCTAATTTTACGGTTAAAGAAATAAAATTAAATTAAATCACTATTAAAAATAAAATTTGATATAAAATTAATATTATAATTGTTATGAATAATATTATAGAGAAATAATATAGCTCTACTTATTAATAGGTCGTCACATTTTAAAATATAATTATGTTTGAATAGGTTAGTTGTATGTAACATATTATACTCAGAAGTTTGCAATCAATAATATGTTTGTTTATTCCACGTTCATAATATTTTTTATATAATTTTATAACAATATGTGTGGTTTTTTTTTGTATTACAATTCATGAATGTATTTTTATAGTTATTACCCTATAATTAAATACAATTAAGTTTATTAAGTTGAGAAAAGAACAATTTTATAAAGATATATAATTAATATGTAATGAATATTTAAGTTTACTTTAAGAGTAATATCTAAAAATATATAATAGTTTATTAATTCAATATCCACATTATATATTTTTATACCATTCATAATAATTGTATTGAAATAGGCAATATTTTAGTTTTGTCCATGTTCAATTTTAGGTTATTAAATACCAATGAACATGTTTACCTACATATAACTTCATATTTGCACTTATTTCATATTCAAATATAGCTTACATATATATATATATATATATATATATATATATAGTGAGATGTCATCGGCATAGATATTTAAATTAATGTTATCATTATTATTGAAAATATTAGATATATCATTTATAAACATAATACAAATAAAGTGGCTAACTGATCATTTAGTAACACCATATATTATGTATCGTTCAGATGGTAAAGTACTATTAATTGTTGTTATGATTTTTCTATCTAGTAAATAACTTTTTGTATTGACTTGGCCCTTAAATCCATAGCATTTCAATTTCGTTAGCAAATTTGAATGATCTACAACATCAAAGACCATTTTGAGATCAAAAAATAGAGTAGCTATTTGTTATTTGCATTATCTTTGGAAAAAATAAAAAGTTGAATATTTATATGAGAATGAAAAATAACAAACCAAATGACTGGAGCAGCTTAAATAATTACCCTGAAATAAGAAAATCATTCATTTTAAAAGTAAAAAACAGGTTCGAAGTATTCCAGAGCAATTCATCTACACTAACTGCTGATACATCGTACAAACATTTCGAAACTGCATATAAGGAAATAGCTAAAAACATAGTACCACTTAAACCAAAGCTTAAGAAAAGAATACAATGGAAAACTATAGATATATGCAATAAGCAAAATAAACTACAATAAACTTACAAGAAATAGATTCACACTCAACAATGGAAAATATCAGAAAATTCAAGAGGGCACAAAAATAACTTGAGCTTTCCTATGAAAAAGAAAAATCTGAATACATCCAAAAAAAGATAGATGACATACAATGTATTGTATGATATCATTAAGAAACCAAACATCAGCAATAGCATGGAAAACAGTAAATGAGGTTAGTGAGAGATGACACTCATACAGATCAAAGATAAAGGCGAAAAATGATGAAGAATGGGTGAAACTATGGCATAAATATTTTCAAGATTTATTGGGTAAATAATTATAGACAATGAAGAAATATCAAGAATTATATACTGTGAATTAGACATAAATAAAGGACCTTTCATTTACAATGAAATCGATAATACTGTGAGAAGCATTACAAATGGTAAAACTGTAGGTCTAGATATAATACCAATGGAATTCTGGAAACTAGAAGAATGTAATGACATACTATTGTATTTCTGCAACAGTGTATATAATCATGATCCTATACATAAATAGAACCAAGGATGTTTACTACCGTTTCCAAATTAGGAAACCTAGCTAAATACTGAGGGATAAAATGTACACCAATTGCCGCGAAGGTCTTCAATTTGTTGATATTAAATACGACCGAAAATTGATCCTATTCTTAGAAAAAACCAAAATGGTTTCAGAACTAACAGATCTGTCAAATCTAACTATACGGCGTATAATTGAAGAAATAAAAGACAAAAACATATCTTTCATATTATTTTTTATTGACTTTTCGATAGCGTTCGATTCAATTGACAGAAATAAAATGAGAGACACACTTATCGCTTATGTAATACCAAAATATGTTGTCAACGCTATAATAATATTATATATTAACACACGTGTAATGGTCAGATCATCTGATGGACACACCAATTTCTTTAAGATTATAACCGGCGTTCTGCAAGGAAATACGATCGCAACATTTTTGTTTATTAATAATGACTAAAAGAAATACAACAAGATACCCTGCATTCAACATAACAGACGCATATTATCAAATGATATTGCCATCACTACAAATAATCTCAGAGAAGCAAATTTATTATTATATAGGATAGAAAATTATGTTAAAGTAATTGATGTAATGAAATCACATTAATGTCGATAAAACTGAGTATATGACATTAAATCAACATAACACTATACGAGATATAATTAGTAGTTAGCATGGTGAAAGGATACAGCAAGTTAACGATTTTAAATACCTTGGCAGCTATATCGCATTTACATAAAACGATATAAATGTTAGAATTTGAAAAGCTTGGTCTGCATTAAACTAGTTAACTAATATATGGAAATCTAGACTCTCAAAAAAATTGAAGACCAACTTCTTCAGATCAAAAGTTGAGTCAGTAATAGTATATGGAGCAATATCATGGACATTAACATCAACACTGGATAAGGATATCGATGGTGCCTACACATGCATGAACGTATATTGGAGAGAGCATATGACTAACAGAAAGCTTTATAATAATATTCTAAGAATAATAAGTTCAATACGTGAACAAAGAATGTTATTAGCCGGACACTGCTGGAAAAGCAAAAATGAGTTAGATATTGATGTTCTACTATTGACTCCCGAACATGGTGAGCATTCTAGTGGAAGACCGGCTAATAAATTCGTAGATCAAATGTTAGAAGATACTGAATGTGAAATTGAAGAGCTGATACATTTAATGGATAATAGGGATAAATTGTAGGAATGTGTCTTAGATTTATGAGCAAGCTTGACCTAGTGAGAAAGGCAAGTTGTGATAAAATATTATTAAAACTAAAAGTATAGGAATTAAACATATTGATGGATTATATTGGTCATTCAACCACGTTTCAGTGAATATTAAAATAGCTGGTTTAACTATTAGAGTATATAAATAATAAATGTATCAATATTCGTATAGAAACTTCTTATATTTAAGGTCATTATTATTAATTTAATTTTATATTTAATTTATTATAATCATTAATATTTTAATATTAATAAAGTTTGTATTTTTAATTTATAAAAAAATACCCCTTCCTCTTATACTGTGTAGATTTAATAATTAACATACAATTATATAAATGATATATATATATATATATATATATATATAAATATATTTATAAGAATTATAAGAATAATCAATTTTAGTTATATAATGTTGAAAAAATGTAATACTGTATACGCCTGAATTGAATTATATATATATATATATGTTATTGGGTTGTAGTCTGCCCGTGTATTTATCTCGTTTATTGGAATCAATAAGTGTGGTACTGTATATACTTATTTTAACAACAACTTCCTCTAAAACCGTACTATAAATAGTATACATAATATTAATAATTAAATGACATAAATACTATACTTGATATAAATGATATAAATAGTATCAATAATATGAATGATATAACTAGTATAAATAATATACATAGTATCAATAATATAAATGATATCACTAATCTAAATAATATAAATTATATAAATAGTATAAATAATAGCAATGATATAAATGATATAAATGTACCTCGTCTGTGTTCAAGAATAATAAAATGCGACAATGCATTTATATCATTACACAATTCGAAGTTTTATGGTTGAATGAGTTGCATGAAAATGCGATTGATTGGCCAGTACGTCAATCATAATCATTCGTTGGGGATTTCGAAATGTTCTACACTACAACATATATATATATATAATAATATATTAAATAATATATATTTAATTTGTAATATAGTAAATTACATTAAATTAAATTACAGCTAAATGAAATAAATAGTTAGTAATATATATATATATATTTAATTAGTATGGTTAAAATGATGTTGTCCACAAATATGGGTCAAATATGTTATGCGAGTGTTTACCCACATTTATTTCTATATAATTCAAGTTATCTACATTACCAATAAAAATGGATCTGGGGGTCAATTGTATCATCTGAATAATAAGTATATGATTCAACTGATCCACTTTCATTTAAATATTATTCATATGATACAATTAAATGTATATATTTTAGATTAAATTATATTAATTCGATTTGTTTTTATATTATTTAATATCTTAGTATGTAATATATCAGAAAAGTATTAACTCATATAAAATATCTAAAATGTATATCATTAAGTTAATTGTTACAGGTGACAATATAATATAATTTATATAACTAAGAGAGTATAATTGGTATATTAATATTTTTATTTACAATATTATTTGTTAATATTTAATCTTTTTTTCTATTAATGTAATCATTATTGTTCTTCTTCTACATTTATTTTATTTTTGTATAACCTATTATTTATTATAACCTTTCAGAATATTAATCCTACGAATGTATTCTTATTAATACAATATTAACAATTGTTAATACAATTATCCATGTATGTTAACAATATATTTTATTTGTTATTGAATGCGCATATACATATAATTATAATATAATTATAATATTACGTATATGTATATGTATTTATATAGTTATTTATTGTTATTATTTAATAATTGTTTGTAATCATAGAATAAATATAAAATTATACATATTTAATTATCTAATTAAAAATAATATATTATTAATATAGTATTATTAATATTGATAAATTAATATTTTAAATTAAATTAAACATATAAAATTGCATATTAATATATATATTTTATTTAATTAATATGTATGAATTTTTAAATTATCAATACGTTTATATATTTTATGAATTATATTAATTAATATATATATATATTTATATTCTTATTCGAAAATATAACTAATTTAATATTTAATAAATGTGTAGTACCTACTGGTAGTAATAATAACAATCGAATTTCTGAAACTGATGATAACAATAAAGATGTATTACAGGTATATATATATATATATATATATATATATTTAAAATTAATAATTATTTAAATATAATATATAGATTTAATAATAATTTATAGATTGATTCTGATAAAAGAATAACACTAGATAGTTAGTATATACTATTAAAATATAAATTATAAATATGTTAAACACTTTAAAGCATCATTCAAATGTGAAATAAATATTATTAATCATCGCGTTAAAAACATAAAAATATAATCTTGCAATCTACATTATTTATTTAATATTAATTGCTTATATTTAATCATCGTTTATATTTAGATCAACATAATTTATATTTAGGTATATTAATAATAGATAAGAAATAGTACAATATATACTGTCATCAAAATGTATACCTATACATATAATATATGATTATGTATGTATTTCAATAGTATTAAGTGATATTATTTATATACATATAATTAAAAAACGATGAAATAATATAACATTAAGTGATATCAACATTACTCTGTATTACCATATTAAACATGTCATCTCAATTTTAATTTTGTATCATGTATATTATTTTTTAAATAAAATTATATATTTATCAACAAATAAAAAAGTAGTATCATCGGCCCCTGTAAACAACAATATACTATGAACATATTACGAACATACAATTCTTTACATACTATGCACATAATATGGACATAACATTATGAATATAATATGAACATAATATGCACATACAAATATGAACATAATATGATCATAGAATGTTACAAATAATTCGAATTATGAACATTATAGACATTGATATTTATATTATACCTATATATCCATATATACCTATTATACCTATTAATATATTAGTATAACTGATAAAGCTCATGTATAACAATATTATAACTCATAACATATTTATATTATTTGTTATTTATATTAAGGCTATATAAGTATATATATATATATATATATATATATATATATATATATATATATATATATATATTATGTGCATAATATGTTAATATTAATATGTTATCACACTAAGATAATTTTCATTAAATTTTATTTGACAACATAATTATGAACATTTGTATACGTAATATATTCAATAATTATTTTTTTGTAGAATAGGTAAATAAATATATATATATATATAATCCCAATAATTTTGTATATTTTTATCCGTGTTTTAACTCTTGTAAAAGATATACGTTTAATACGATTTTTGAAATTGTACACATTATTAATTTTACAACTGATTATAAATTAAAATATGTAGAAAGTAATTTTCAATTATATATAACGATTTATTTACATTAATTTTACAAACAAAATTAATTATATTATATATTATTGTATATTTTGTATTAAAAATGTGAAGTTTATTATAATTTATTTTAAAAATATAAAGTAAAATACAATATCCTGCGAATATTAATTTAGTATTACATACTATTTATATTTTTATGTATGCTTACTAAGTTCAAAAAGTAAACACTGGAGAAAATGACATTACAAGTTGTTGTTAAATTATTGATGTATTTTAAAGACTATTATGTTGTCAATTTCATATGATTTGTAATTCGATTGATCTCGTAAAATACTTTATATTTATAGAAAACTAAAAAATATGGTAAAATATTTTATAATTTGACACTCTAAACCATGACATTCTTGCTTTACAACTCATTGCTTTACTACTCGACTCAATCGGTATTCATGGTCAAGTACACAGCTGGTTTATGTCATTATTTTCCTTAAGGTCCTCTTCAGTGACAATTAACTCATCCTTCTCTACCCCCTTTATCAACACTCATGGCGTTCCAAAAGACTCCGTGCTTGGTCCTTTACTTTTTATTATTTATATTTTACCCATTAAATCCATATTTCGTAAATATCATTACATCCACTACCATCTCTTTGCCGATGATCTATACATGTATACTTCTTTTCCCATTTCCTGTGACTCCAACCCTATTCAACTGTCTATTTTTAACTACCTCACAGAAGTTACTGACTGGTTCTACAATAATTCCCTATCACTTAATATGACCAAAACTGACAACATCATTATCTCCAGACCTACCTACCCCCTAATCATCACCCACCGCTTTCTACTAGCCATCCATACATCACAATCCATAACAACTCTTAGTTTCACCATCAACTCCAACCTAGATTACTCTGACCACTAATGATTCGCAATGCCAACTATTTTCTTTATAATATTAGAAAATCACGAATAAATTGACTCTTTCAATGACTAAAAGTCTAATACACTCGCTAGTCTTCAGTAGACTAATATACTGCTGCTCACTTCTATGCAATCTACCCCTAAAGATTATTCTTAAACTTGAGAAGATACAACGACGTGCTATACGCACCCTATATAAACTGAAATTCTCTTCAATAGTATCAATATCGACTCTAATGCGATTACTCGGCTGGCTTACGTATAGGTATATCTGCAGGTAAAGACTACTATGCATCACCCATAAGGTGATACATCTTAGATCTCCCAAGTACCTAGCAGACTTGATCAGTATTCAGACCCTTAGTCGAGCTAGTAGGAAATGTCACACGATGAAAATTGTTCAACGCTCGAATATATCTGCTCACTCTGAATCTGCTTTCTCTGTGGTAGCTCCAAAATACTGGAATGCTCTATCATATGACATTAGGTGTTTGAAATCCCAGTCACTATTTTAATGCAAACTCTCCACGCACCTATTAACATTTAACCCCTCCCTTTTCCTTTATTTTTATTGTACCTTATTTATTTTATTTGTGTTTCCTTCTAATGACGCCCATAACCACCACATAATTTTATAGTCAATAAAACATTTTAAAATAAAAAATAAAAAAATAATGGGATAACTAAGATAATGAAAATGTAGAACACTTACATAAAAAACATAAAAAAATAAAAATATTATATATATTTTAACGTCAGATAGCACTTTAAATAAAATATAATAAAATAAAAAATATTAAAAAAAATGTGTTTATTACTTTTGTAAATCACGGACTAAATGTCCGTGTTTTACACATAATATATATCCGTGTTTTACATGGGAAAATATCCGATTATTAATCAGCAAATGAATACGATAGATACAGTGTATTATGCTAACATGTTGTCACTATAATACATAGATATATTGTATGTGTAAATCACGTATATTTTGTCTCTATAATAATAATTTAATTATAAAAAAAATAAAAATATTTAAAATTTAATTTTTTTTTTAATATATAAAAAATATACTATTTTACCTTTTATTTATTTTAATAAATTGATTTAATTTAGTACTAATGTAAATTAATTATTAATTATTATTTTAATTTATATTATTTAAGTTAATATAATGTATTTAATATATAAAGTTATTATTTTAAAATCAAAATTATTTAAGTATAAATTGTTTTTTTTAATTTATATTATTTAAGTTAATATAATGTATTTAATATATAAAGTTATTATTTTAAAATCAAAATTATTTAAGTATAAATTGTTTTTTTTTTAAATCATCATAATGTTATTTATGTGTCAAACTAAACAACAATTTTAATCATAATTATGATTGATAATTATTGAACATTGAAATATTGTATTTAAATATATATTTAATTATATTTAAATATATATTTTAATATATTTCAATATATATTACATATATTATTATTATTAAATTTATGTTTTAAATATATATTGTATTTAAATATATATTTAATTATATTTAAATATATATTTTAATATATTTTAATATATATTACATATATTATTATTATTAAATTTAAGTTTTAAATATAACCGATATGTAATTATATAATACTTATAGAATTATAAGCATATCAATCTTCAGAATATCGAGTATAAAGAATACGTATATTATTGCGACAAAATAAATGTATGGTTCTATCGTAGACATATAGCTATATGACACATTGCCATTTTGTCAGTATAATACACGAATTTTCTTACACACACATTTACTGGGATATGTTGTCATCTATAATTAAATAGTGTATAATAAACAAATCATAATAATATAATTCAAATCATATAATAAAAAATTAATTATTACAATAAAGTATTATAAATTCATAACCATCAATACATAATTTGTATTTATCTGATTCAAATATAATTTAAACTGTAAAATATAAACATAAAATGCATATTCACAGTAGATAGGAACTGCACCCTTTTGGTATATACAATAACAATAACGTATTATAACATAGAACCGTTAGGAATTATAGAGTTATGTTGGTACTCTAAATTAAATATTACAATTAATGATGGATATTATTTAAATAACTTGTTATTAAATTACACGTATACAATAATAGTACTATTTATTTAATAATGTTTTCAGTATAATGAGTAAATGCATCACTCAAATATATTGATAAAATATAACACCTCTTATTATTAATACTATTTCAAAAAGTATTAACATCAATCAGAAATTAAAGAATAATTCCTAAAATCACATTGTGATTTAATAAAATATTATTTAAATTTAAAAAATTAATAAGTCATCATAATATAATAATTTTTTTTGTATTTTGATGAACCAGTTAAATAATATATAATTATAATTGCTATATTTGATTCCTTTTTATATAGTATAATAAATCATACATTTTAATTATATTGGAATAAATACATTTTTACATAGAAATATTAAATAAATTATATATCATGACTAATAAATAAATTAAAGTATGTAACTATAAAATAATAGTTATGAATTGAAAAATGAATATATATCCTGTATTTTTATTTATTTTATTGTGTATTATATTTATAATTTCTTTATCATATTTAGGTGAATGAAATATCAGATACAATAGTTTATTATATATTCACAATATGATCAATTATATTTATAGAGTCATACATTTGTGTTCCAATAGTGAAAAAGGATAAATTAATACGATTTACATTATCAGCTATCAGTAATCATATGAATCTACATACAATTACTATCCATTATTGTAAGTGTATTCACATTAATTAGTAAATTCATTATTTATTAGTATGTATGTTAAGTTAGTATGTAAGTTAGTATTCATTCGTTTTAGACCTAATTACTATAACTAAATGGTCTTCTCTAAATACGCATCTCCCTATTCGGTATAACTAAACAATGAATCTTTTACAGATTATATTCATATATGAGATACAAATACAATAATATATTCATATATAGTTTTGTATTAAAACATTAATTTAAAAAAATACCATTAATGGTATTTTTAATTGTATTAATCGTCGACAATTGTTATATATTAATGATATTTAATTTACATAATAATATAATGAACATTAAATATTGTTATTCTTAATCTAGTCGAAAAGAATCGCCAACAAGTGATCAATGGCATTGCAGAGGGTTTATAATATAAACAGTATTATTTACTATTATATTCAATATATATATATATATATATATATATATATATATATATATATATATATATATATCGGCTTATTAGGGACATTAGAACCATATATGGTTATAAGTGATCTAGCAGTAATCCTATAAATGGGTAGCTACTCCAATTTATATTTATAAATTCCAATATATATATTATTTAGATATCGTTTATTTTGATATCGGTCATCAACTGAATCTGATATTATTATTATTATTATATATATATATATATATATATATATATATATATATATATATATATATTTATATATATATATATATATATATATATATATATATATATCTATAATATTCTGTCTTTCATAAAAGGTAACATTTTTTTTTCAATATTAATATTCAGTTTATTTATATTGAACCAATATACTAATTTATCAATATAACATTATTGATATTTTGTTAATAATTCATTATTTTCTGCATATATTGCGTATAATTTATAAGTGATTTGTCATATTCATATAAGTTTAGATTAATATTGACTGCATCTTTCACAATAGTTGGCATATCATTTATAAATAATTTAAAAAAGAGACCCACGAACTAATACCTGGGGTACTCCATATTCTACAAAATATAATAATTATTATTTATTCTTATAAAATTTATATTTTATACAAATTCTTTCAATTTCCCCCATTACGATTATAATTTATAAATTTATATATTATGATACATTACATTTACATTTTTCGGTTTTCGGACTGCAAACTGTGCTTATAAAGCAATCGGCCGTCCATATATATATTAAGTTAATGTTTCATATTAAATAGGTAGGTTTTCAGTAGTTTCTTGAAGTTGGGAGTTGATGGTGTAGTACGGATGGATGTGGGGAGAGTGTTCCACGAGTATGGGACGGATATTGCCCATGCTCGAGTGTTGGTTGAATGTAATTTGTGTTTAGGAGGAAGTTGAAGTAGAAACGTATTGGTGGAGCGTGTAGTGGTACTAGTTGGTAATTTAAGTTTGAGTAGGGATGCTAGGTAGTCACACTGTTAAAAATAACCCTTTAGTTTTCGCTGAATAAACCTTTAGTTAGTGGTCCACTGAGTGAAGGGTTTGAGTAACCTTTAGTAAAAGCTTTAGTGAAACATGAAGGGTTTTGCTACATAAAGAACTAAAGGGTTATGAACAATATTAACTAAAGGGTTTTTAACTTATTTGAACTAAAGGGTTTTGAACTTAATTGAACTAAAGGGTTTTGAACTTATTTGAACTAAAGGGTTTTGAACTTAATTGAACTAAAGGGTTTTGATAAAATATTAACTAAAGGGTTTTGAACTTATTTGAACTAAAGGTTATTTGAATTTTATTAACTAAAGGGTTTTGAACTTATTTGAACTAAAGGGTTTTGAACTTAATTGAACTAAAGGGTTTTGATAAAATATTAACTAAAGGGTTTTGAACTTATTTGAACTAAAGGTTATTTGAATTTTATTAACTAAAGGGTTTCGATAGAATATTAACTAAAGGGTTTTGAACTTATTTGAACTAAAGGTTATTTGAATTTTATTAACTAAAGGGTTTCGATAGAATATTAACTAAAGGGTTTTGAACTTATTTGAACTAAAGGTTATTTGAATTTTATTAACTAAAGGGTTTTAATAGAATATTAACTAAAGGGTTTTGAACTTATACTAGAAATATTTGATATAAAATATACAATTTATTAAAATAAACACAAATAAAAATAATATGACAATAAAATAAAATAAAAATATATTATTATAATTTCCTATATAATCCAATTACACATCGTGGTACTGAACTGCACTTGATTTTAAATATATAATTGGAAATGAAAATAAGTGTTTTATTAATAGGAGGAGTAAAAACAATATTGAATATATAAAACGAATAAAACCACGAAACAAATACACGTTTAAATGACGAATTTCTACATATAAGTAGATTATCTATTCTTAATTCGTAATCTCCTTCATTTTCAAGAATAGTTGGATATGGCTTTAATATTTCCTGTAATAATATGTAATTTTTATTAAATGTTTTAAATTACTTAAAGTACTAACAGCTTTATTAGTAAGTATATATGATGAATCTTCTTTCAAAAGTAACGATATCCCCATTATGCATAATTCAATTTCTGCATCTATATAATATATATAGGTATTAATCAGATTGTGTAGATAGGGTGTGTTATATCTTTGATAAGCAACATATTTAGCGCTAATATATACAATATTCTATTACTAATTTACCATGTTATAAATTAATTGTATTATTAATCTAATATCACATGTGAAAAAAATATACATATTTTTGTTATTAAAGTTTTATTTTTGTTATTATTTAAGTTATTTAAATCAATGTATATATTAGTTATATAAAATTAGTATGGATATCAATAATGTATAATATGTATATGATGTATAGGATATCAATTATGTATAATAAAATACAAATACACACCTTTCTTTTTTTCATTGCCAGACCCAATACACCATTTGTATTTTTCATAACAATTATTGAAACTTTCATTGTTCGACGGTTTAACATATTTTACTAATTTAGGTAAATAGGTAATAATAATGTCCACTTCATTATATTCTCCTATAAAGCCGTATCTGAGCTGTGCATCATTTAGTATCTGTATTAATGTAAAAAATGTAATAAAATAATGTAAAACCTAATATTTGTAATGATGATATATATGAAATAAGTATTTATAAATTATTAAGAAAAGTTAAAAACATAAGTAGACTCTTTTAAGTTTAAGTGACTTTTAGTTTATCATTCATTTTATTAAGATTAATTTATTGTTAATAAGTATTTATAAATTATTAAGAAAAGTTAAAAACATAAGTAGATTATTTTAAGTTTAAGTGACTTTTAGTTTATCATTCATTTTATTAAGATTATTTTATTGTTATAATATTTTATATTTATATATTTAAATTAAATAAATATAAATCTGTACAATCTTATTATTAGTATACTTATTTGCATAATACTGTACTACAGTACCAATTCTACTAAAATTATATATTAATAACCATATCACATAGTGAAATTGCCGGATACTCCTTGATCATCTCTTGAATGGAAATAGTGTCATTACTAAATAGCTTATCTCTGTCATCTACTGTTTCTGCCATCAAATAACTGTAAAATAATAATTTATTTTATTACTTCACTTAATTAATAATAAATAATTATAAAATAAATATACAAACTTTAATATGTCATAATTTCTTTTAACTTTAAACATTTCCGCTACCATTTGTAGTTTATATTTGTTTACATTTTCAATTGTAATAGCTTCTTTAATATTCTTTATCTGTAATATATATATATATAATGTTATAAATATTAAGATATATTATTGGCTTATTTATAAAAGCGCATATATGTTTATTATAGAATATTAAAACAAAATTATAAGTATTAAGATATATTTACTTAAAGATATATCTATTATAATATGTTTTACACCTTCTATTGTTATAAGTCTTACATCTTCTAATATGAATATGTTTTACACCTTCTATTATTATAATAATAATAATAATAATAATCAGATTGGTTCGTCGTAATAAACGAGAGTGAACCCAGGTAGATATAGAAGTTCACTGAACTTATCGAGATATCTACCTGTCAGTAAAAGGAATGGAAAAAAAACAAACTGTAATAAAATTAACAATAGATAAAATAAAATTTGAAATTAAAAAAAAAATATAAATATAAAGTAAAATTTTTAATATTAAAATAGTTAAAATATAAATAAATATTATATATAAATAAAAATAAAATTATAATAGATAAAAATAATAATAAAACAAGATGTGTACAAATAAAGAGGGAAAAACAACACATAGTTCATAAATCGACCACAGCGAATGAATAGTATAAGGCTACCAACTTTCAGTAAGGATGTGCCAAGTCCTTAATAACTTAAGATGATCCCCTCACAATCATATCGGTATATACACCTTTTAATATTATAAGTTTTACACCATCTAATATTTATAATAATTAATAATTGATTACTAATTGTTATTTGTTATAATATAATAACGATTTTGAAATAGAGAACATGTTATAAACTAATATAATTTTATTTATAAAATTAATAATATTGGCATAATAATTTAGTTGAACAATACATTTGTATATAATAATTATACAAAACATTTAGAGGTGTGATTTATAATTTATATTATACGCTAGTGTAACATTTTAATTTTACACCATACAAATACATTATTTTACACTTTATAAACTCATATATTTTACACGTTTAAATAATTGTTATTAACATACACACATTATGATGTACACGCGTTAGGGTAGAAAGTCAACAGGCATTTTACACCTTTAAAATCTTCTTTATTATTTATAACAGTTTATATTAATAACATCAATTATAGTGAATTTAATATCATTTTGAGATACCATACATTGTAAGTATTACAGTAAACACATGAAATCAGTTTAATTATTTACTATGTGTCAAAATATGTTAAATTGTGGATTCATATTTATGAAAAAACATATCATATATAATTTAATAAACTAAAAATATAAATAAATTATGTAAATAAGATTGTAATATTAATAACCTAATTAATACATATATGACTATGAATAGTAAGAAACCATGGTTTATAAATATGAATGTTGACAAGTACACACTTACTATTATTTATGTATTAAAAATATACTTACTTTTTTTGTGTAAATCTTTCTTTTGATATTAAAGATCTCAGTAACTTTCCTTTTTCTGCCAATTCCAGGTGTACCATATTTTAGTTTTAGTTCATCATGTATAATATTTGTATTTTCACCTCTCGAAATACTCATACGTCGAAGAAATGATTTTTTCCATGAATCCTAAATATTAAATAAAATATTATATTTATATTTACATTTAATAAGTCATTTTATTGGTTATTATTATTTATATTAAATGTTATATATATTATCCAATCGCTCTCATTCTCGACAGCGCTTGGGTAATTTTATGAATTATAAAATAAAAGTATATACTAATAGTTAAATTATAATCAGATGTTTAAATTAAATATATTATTAAAATGTACTAACTTTACTGCCAAGATAAGGGTATGTATTTAATAAAGACGAGATTATTCTATTAATTCCAGTAATACTTAAAACTCTATTCAAAAATAAATATTATTTAATATAATATATTTGTTATTAATATTTAATATAATTTACTATTACATTTATATATTTATATAAAATTATCTATTTTATATATTATTAACTACTTTATAATTTATAGATCCATTAACATATAATTAACTAATTATATATTAATAAAATGACATAAATATGTATTACTAACAATGAATATCTCATTCGGAGATCTTCTATAATAAAATGAATAATTTTTTTCCGATTAGTAGAAAATACCACATAATATTTTTCTTCATTTAATGAAGATAAAATAAGTTTTAATTCTTCATTAAATTCAGGAAGACTATCAGATTAGAATAAGGGTTATTATAGGATATATAAGTATTTGATCATTTATATTTTCTATAAAATATATAGCTAATTTTTAGTGAAGATCAATATTCAATAAAAAAAGTATTAATTATATTGTATATTAACCTATATCCAAATACATCATTCTTGTGATATGTTGATTGTTGAACATTAGGTAAACAGTTTGTTGAAGACGCTTGAATCATAGATTGTCGAATTTCTTGCTCATTTTCTCTAAAATATGACATATGATAATGTAAAATATTATAGAATATATAAGTATTTGATAATTTATATTTTCTATAAAATATATAGTTACTTTTTAGTGAAGATCAATATTCAATAAAACAAATTATTAATTATATTGTATATTAACCTATATCCATATAGATCTTGGGTTAGTGAGGGTTGAACATTAGGTAAACAGTTTGTTGAAGACGCTTGAATCATAGATTGTCGAATTTCTTGCTCATTTTCTCTAAAATATGACATATGATAATGTAAAATATTATAGAATATATAAGTATTTGATAATTTATATTTTCTATAAAATATATAGTTACTTTTTAGTGAAGATCAATATTCAATAAAACAAATTATTAATTATATTGTATATTAACCTATATCCATATACATCTTGGTTTAGTGAGGGTTGAACATTAGGTAAACAGTTTGTTGAAGACGCTTGAATCATAGATTGTCGAATTTCTTGCTCATTTTCTCTAAAATATGACATATGATAATGTAAAATATTATAGAATATATAAGTATTTGATAATTTATATTTTCTATAAAATATATAGTTACTTTTTAGTGAAGATCAATATTCAATAAAACAAATTATTAATTATATTGTATATTAACCTATATCCATATACATCTTGGTTTAGTGAAATATTACCAATTGAAGACGCTTGGGTGGTAGAAGATGGTAGAAGGTCATGATATATATATTCGTTCTCATTATCACTAAAATATGACATATCAGGATAATGTAAAATATTAAATAATGAATAACCATACCAATTATTTATATTTTTATATATTCTATGGCTATATGTATCTAATATTTGACCAGGTTCTAATATATACCATTCATCAATAAATTCAAGTTGGTATGCATATCTATTTAAGTCAAATACTTTAGGTATGAATATATTTCCACAAAGAAAATATTTATCATTAAACAAAATAATATATCGGACTTTAAAGAATATTGGTATCATTAAAACTTTATGTATTTCTAAAATGTATATTATTGACTCATCTGTATTATATTCAATACCATTTATTATAATCATTTTTGATATATTTATGAATTTATCGATTGTTGTATTAAACTTTTCTGATATCTTGTCTAATAATTCAATAGCTATTTTCTCAATTGGTATTTTCCTTATATTATTATTATCTATAGATATATCATTAAATTCTGTATTATTAATATTTTTTGCAAAGTTGACTTGGTGTCTAAAACTATGTGTATGTGTTACATTGATAAAATTCAGTGTACTTCTTTGTAACCTTTTAAAATATTGATGCTTTCGTTCAAAGTGCATACAATATATATTACGTAGTGGCCCATATAGTTTTATAAAATAACAATAATGCAACATAAAATGATGCTTTGGAATTAGACTTTCTTTTCCAAAATAATTAGCATAATTCATTAAGTATGATTCAATAATTTCTTCTAGATATTTTAAATCAATAGTTTTTATTTTATTTGAATATATGTAATCCCAGCATTCTCTTAACATTAAATATATCTGCCATGCTTTATTATTATTTAAATCAATATTTACTAACATAGGTAGAATATAGAATAGTTCAAGTTTTTGACTAGCTGTGCCAATAATCTTGCCTTTTTTAGAAAAAAATGTATTTTCAAAAACTACAGGAATATTACATGATGTAGGAAATTCTAAATTTTTTAAATTATAATTCAAACTAGAAATTGTTATTATTTTATCATTATATAATGATTTTAAGACTTTATATACAGTTAAGGGAATGACTCCTTCTAATAAATCATGCATAATATCTGGAGGTAAAGACGTAGTAATATTAAAATTTGGTACATCCAATAATGAACATTTTGCACGTATACCAAATGAATTTTCTGACAAATGTTGAGAATATTCACTGATGGATCTTATTTTTAATGAGGTAGACTTAAGTTCATCTCGAAAATTATCATAGTGAATTAAACAAAATCTACAAAAATTACCAGAATTGAAAGATAACCTAAATCCACCAATATCATTTGCTGATAAATTATCTGATGATATAAATAACATATAAGCTTTGTAATTAAAATTATTTCCATTTTTTAATATAATTGATATTCCATTATTTAATAATTTAAGCTCATTAATTAAAGGTTTAAATAACAAGTCATAGCCTGATGAATACAATTTTAAAATATTATATCTACTTAGTAAACACAAACATATATTTTCTCTTTTAAATCTTATAGTTAAAGGTAAATTGAGCATTATAAAATAAACTGCTGTTATTTTATATTGTGATCTACTACTACCAAGAGGGTTACTTATAGAAAATTCATCAATATAAAATTGTAGATTAATGTGACAATAACTTGAAGTTGTTTCATGAATCCATTTGTTACCATTATATACATCAGAGTAAAAGTCAACATTTCTATTCGGAGTTAAAATTAATTTATTTTTAATATTTGGATGTTTTAAAAATTGTGAAAGTGTATCTATTATTGACACATAATGAAACGTATGATGTTTACTAGTATTATCAAAACGGTAGCTTATAGGCTCAATATAGTTTAAGTTACATTTTAAATATTTCTCAATTTTATAGTTTGTATTTAATAATGCAAATTCTTTATTAAAATCATAATTAAATAATTTAGTTAGTATTTTTGATTCTAAATAATTAATATTTAATTGACATAATCCTGCTAACATTATTTTCTTATATGATTTGGATACATAATCAACAATTATTTTTGATTTTGTTACCAATGAAGTTTGTACAGAATTTGGAAGTAAATGTTTTTCTTGAATATCAAATATAAATTCTGATAATAAAGTATTAAATCCTTCTGATATCTCAGTAAATAAGTTAGTATATTCATCATTCATATTCTCATTACTATTAAAAATATTATTATCATCTACATTTTCATAAATATCATTACGTTCATCAACATTACTATTATAACTATTATTGTCATCCACATTATCATAATTATTATTAAGTTCATCATTATCACACAAACTATTATTTTGTTCTACATTTTCAATAATAGTATTAATATCATTACTATTATTAAATAAATAATTACTTAAATGATTCCTTATATCGTGTCTTAATAAATGTTTTATTTTAGATGCTTTATAATTACATTTTAAATCTATACATTTATACCAATTTTTATTTGGATGTATTAAATTTAAATGTTTAATATAATTTGAAAATTTATTAAATGTTAACATACAGAATTCACATTTTTTACCAATTATGACACTCATGGTATTTTTATAAATATCTGTCTATATTTATATATAATTTATCATAACCTATGTATGTTATCCATTATTTTTCGTTCAGTTAAATTGTATATAGTTTGAAATCTGCAAATATATAAAATTACTTATTCATAATATTAACATATTTATTATTTTACTATATTAATAATACTTATTTTATAATTATATAAATTTAATAATTTATTTAGTAAATAATGTTTCTATCATAGAATCTATGGTCAATTAGATTACATTTTTCTAGTATATTTTTTTTATAAGATATGTATATAAAATATTATATACAATTTTGTATAAGTATATATACTTAATTGATACAATATCTATCATATTTAATTATATATATTTAGTTTATAATATATATAATCTCATTATCGACCATTTATTAAATTTGATTAAAATATTTTTTAATTTAGTATATTTAGTAAATTAGATTATATTTTTTATATAAGATATGTATATAAAATATTATATACAATTTTGTATAAGTATATATAATTAATTGATATAATATCTATCATATTTAATTATATATATTTAGTTTATAATATATATAATCACATTATCGATCATTTATTAAATTTGATTAAACTATTTTTTAATTTAGTATATTAAAACATTCAATATTAAATATTAATATACGTTTTATATACCTTATGAAAGATAATTTAATATTCTATATAGATATATAATAATAATAATAATAAACATATATATAAATCTGTTTTTAATTAAAAAACGTTAAGTAAACCTACCATAAAATCGTAAATTTAACATTCTGTTGTTTATTTTTCATAGGGGTATTACAATAATTATAAATTAATAGTATCATTAACAATTATAAAATAGTTTAGTAAATGACTATTTTATATTGGGATATCTAAATATAATATTAAATTACGCTTATATACACGTTATATACATTATTCTTACTATATATTACATTGGGATATGTATTTATAAAAAGAAATATATAAAAATATAATATTCAGCTTTAGATTTTTAGAATTTATGACGAAATTAAACTATTTTATAATTATTAACGATTATTATTACTTTACATTTGCGAATAAATAATATATAATAAATTATAAAAAATTTAAATAGCACATATAAATTAAATACGAAATTACAATTACAATACATTATTGAATATTATAACTTCTTGACTACCTACTATTCAATATTACAATTTCTCCACTTACTTTTCAATACTATAACTTCTCGACTACCTAATTTTCAATACTATAATTTCTTGACTACCTAATATTCAATATTACAATTTCTCAACCTCATAATTTGCAATACTATAATTTCTCGACTACCTAATATTGAATATTAAAATTTCTCGACAACTTAATATTCAATATTATAATTTCTCGACCACTTAATTTGCAATACTATAAATTCTCGACTACCTAATATTCAATACTATAACTTCTCGACTACCTAATATTCAATATTACAATTTCTCGACCACTTAATATTCAATATTATAACTTCTCGACAACTTAATTTGCAAGACTATAACTTCTCGACCACTTAATATTCAATACTATAACTTCTCGACTACCTAATATTCAATATTACAATTTCTCGACAACTTAATTTGCAATACTATAACTTCTGGACTACCTAATATTCAATATTACAATTTCTCCACTTACTTTTCAATACTATAACTTCTCGACTACCTAATTTTCAATACTATAACTTCTTGACTACCTAATATTCAATATTATAATTTCTCAACCTTATAATTAGCAATACTATAATTTCTCGACTACCTAATATTGAATATTACAATTTCTCGACAACTTAATATTCAATATTATAATTTCTCGACCACTTAATTTGCAATACTATAAATTCTCGACTACCTAATATTCAATACTATAACTTCTCGACTACCTAATATTCAATATTACAATTTCTCGAAAACTTAATATTCAATATTATAACTTCTCTACAACTTAATTTGCAAGACTATAACTTCTCGACCACTTAATATTCAATACTATAACTTATCGACTACCTAATATTCAATATTACAATTTCTCGACAACTTAATTTGCAATACTATAACTTCTCGACTACCTAATATTCAATACTATAACTTCTCGACTCTTAATATTCAATATTATAATTTCTCGACCACTTAATTTGCAATACTATAAATTCTCGACTACCTAATATTCAAGACTATAACTTCTCGACTACCTAATATTGAATATTACAATTTCTCGACAACTTAATATTCAATATTATAATTTCTCGACCACTTAATTTGCAATACTATAAATTCTCGACTACCTAATATTCAATACTATAACTTCTCGACTACCTAATATTCAATATTACAATTTCTCGACAACTTAATTTGCAATACTATAACTTCTCGACTACCTAATATTCAATACTATAACTTCTCGACTACTTAATATTCAATTTTATAATTTCTCGACCACTTAATTTGCAATACTATAAATTCTCGACTACCTAATATTCACTACTATAACTTCTCGACTACTTAATATTCAATATTATAATTTCTCGACCACTTAATATTCAATATTATAATTTCTCGACCAATTAATTTGCAATACTATAAATTCTTGACTACCTAATATTCAAGACTATAACTTCTCGACTACCTAATATTCAATATTATAATTTCTCGACTACCTAATAATCAATATTACAATTCCTCAACCACTTACATTCATCAATCCACGCTATAGCGGGTATTCACGGTATCATAAATACCTATCTCGTCATGACAATTACTAGTATCGGCTTCATAATTAATGTTAAATATTATTAAATATTAAAATTACACCATTTATAAATTATATTAATAAATGTTTATTATTACATATAAATTAGAATAAATTATTACATATAAATTATAATATAAATAACTATTTATTAATTATAAAAATATATCATAAAAATATTATATAAGATATTATACAACTATATATATTCAAATAATTGAATACATATATTTATGTATTATATGATAATATAATATTTTGTATATTAATTAAAACTATTAAATTAATAAATATAATTTATGTAGTATTTATGTATTTGTATATTTAAAGAAATATATAGAAAGATATAAAGAAATATATAAAGAAATATATAAATTTTAATATTTATATATTGAATTTATCTACATCTCAAAAGGGTAGTTGTTTACATTTATTTGATTTGTTTACATAATTTACAAATTACCATTGGAAGATAGAGAGTGGTACCGCTTGGATTATTATAATAATACTCGGCGGCCTGCTTCCAGATAACCGATAATTATAACCAAAAAATGTTAAACTAAATTTAAAATTAAATAATAAATATTACTAATTATTATGATATATCATTCAAGTTGCATTTTCTTTTGCCAACATTATAAAATAAACTTAAAATTATATTTTTATAATGATTATTTAATAATATGTGTTGATAAACGAGTAGAATTATAGGTTTCGGACCTTCATGGTTATATGACTTCAACTACATTCATTTAAAAATTGTTTCTAATTTATTAATTTACTCTGAATTAACTAATTTATTGTATTCACATGTAATATTATTCACTCTATTTAATTAATATAAATACTTATAATGTGAATACATTAAAATACGTCTATTTCAATATTCATAATAATTCACCCAGGCAATTACCAAATCTGATTTTATTATTATTATTATTATTATTATTATTATTATTATTATTATTATTAATATATCATAGTTATAATATATATATATATATATATATATATATATATATATATATATATATATATATATATATATATATATATATATATTATAACTATGATATATTAATATAGGCGTAATAGTAAATATATTTAGTGTATACACTCGATGTGGAGATGCTTGACTTTTAATGTAATCTATATATAGAACCTTTATTTTATAAAAACCTTTAGTACAGCTAGAGAGTATAACTAAAGGGTTCGAAACCCTTTAGTTATTATTTACTAAAAAGTAAAGGGTTATTAACCTTTAGTTATGATTTAATAAAAAGTAAAGGTTTTTAAAAACCCTTTAGTAATAATTCACTAAAAGGTAAAGGTTTACCAAAACCCTTTATTTTTGCTTAAAATTAACTAAAGGTTTTATTTATATAAAACCCTTTACCTCGTGTTTAAAGAAAACTAGTTGTTTTTTATAGCCATTATTTTTAACAGTGCAGGAGAGTCATGGTGGATTGCTTTATGAGCCAGTAGTAGAGTTTTATATAGGATTCTATGGCGTACAGGTAGCCAGTGGAGTTTAACTAAGAATGGAGATATATGAGTGTGGGAGTATTTTGGTATGTTGAATATACACCTAGCTATAGAATTTTGAAGAATTTGTAGTTTAGTAATATACGATGAGGGGGTATTATAAAGGATAAAATTGCAGTAGTCGAATAGAGGTAGGATGTAAGCAGAAGCTATAATAGTAGCAGTGGATATTGATATTGAATGACGAATAAGGCGTAGTGAATGTAGTTGATAGTTTAATAGTTTTGTTATGTGGGACAGTTGTCTGTAAAAATTAAAAGTATTGTCAAATATAACACCAAGATTTTTGACATGGGTTGAGTACATGATGAGCTGTCCATTAATGTTAATTGGAGGGGGAGTTGGTAACGTTTTACTTCGGAGTGGAAGGTGAAGGAATATAGCCTCGGTTTTAATTGGGTTAAAGACGAGGGAGTTTATTGTGAGCCAGTTATGAATGGTGGTAATAGTAGAGGAGAGGATGTCGGATATGTTGATATACGATATCAACATATTTTTTAGATCTAAAAATAGTATTGCTACTTTTTATTATTTATTACTTTACTTATTAGTATTTTTTAAATATGAATTGTTTATTTATTAATGATAACGATATTATAAAGATAATGATATATATATATATATATATATATATATATATATATATATATATATATATATATATATATATATTTACTCTCATTTAATCTAGTGCTGAAAAATAAAAAAGCTTGCAGAATATGTGAAGTAATATATAATAACATACCTGATACAGATCCTTGTTTACAAACATATAATTGTAAGTTTATTTATTTTTATATGATTTATAATTATTTAGTATTCGACTAAAATACATTATTATTAAATAATTAATGGAAATAAATATTAATGGATACTATAATATATTATATATATACTAATACATATTACCTTATAAATGTAGTATATACTATATACAGTAGTTGTATTCTTATTACAGCATTATGTATTATATATCATTATTAGCATTTTTATGGTATTTAACTTATAGATAATATATATATTTTACCATATATATATTGTTATCATGAGTAACATTTGTACATACATTTCATGTTATTAATCTATATATATAATATTATATTAATTTATATATATATATATATATATATATATATATATATAATTTATATATTAATTCATTAAAATATACATAACATAAATATACATATATATATATATATATATGCCTAAATATTATAAGTATATAATATATTACAAAACATGATAAATAGTGCGAATTTGATATAATATAGTATAAAATGTAATTTTATTATATTAATAGTAGATTTATAATTATTATAGACAATATGAGAATATATGTGAATATTTGAATTTATGTGATTATAAATTTAAATTTAATTTATATATTTATTTAAAATTATAAATCCTTATTACATCTTCATGGTATTTTAATGCGATTATAATGATAATTTAATAAGATTAAATATATATTATTCACTGTTATAGTAAATTTGTTTTCTAATATTAATTATATTTATTATAAAGTATATATATATATTAAATAAAATAATATTATATTAATATTTATATTGATAATTAATGTTAAGTCATTATATTATATTAAATGTATAACAGATCAATAATTGATAATCTATCTATTTCAATTACAGATTCAATTGGTATTGTTTCTATTCAAATAATAGATGAAAAATCAAAAAAACACAATATTTTATTTTCTATTTACCGCTCGCCTGATAGTGATACTACTGTATTCAATGATTTAATTTTTAATTTATTTTCAAATTATATTAATAAAGATATATTTCTATGCTGAGATACATATTGATAATTTAAATATGAAACTTTCAAAAATAATATAATTAATTAAAGGTTATCATATTTAAATATTAATTTTTTTATTATATAACTCTTTGTTTGTATCTAATTTAACATATGGTATTGAAATATGGGGTAATATTTATAATTCTAATTTAAATATATTAAATTTATCATAAAAAAAAATAATAAGAATAATTAATAACAAGATTATTGACAATTCAAAATTAGCGTTAATAAGATTATCGCATACATCAATTTTATTTTATAATAGTAACATTTTAAAACTTGATGATCTTATAACTTTTATAAATATTATAATTATATATAATCTTTTAAATAATAAATATGTTAACGATATAACTGATTATTTTAAATTTAATAAAAATAAAACCAAATTTATTTTACCACTGATGAAAACCAATAGATTCCAAAATACAATATTTGTCAAAGGACCTACACTTTATAATTTAATAATGTTTAATAATATTTTAAAAACTAATATAATTACTCATATTTTAAAAGTGAAGAAAGTATTAAAATCATTCTTTATTAAACAGTATTGTTAATTTTGTTTATAAATATTAATTATTATAATTTTGGCAAATATCTTTTTTTAATCATTCTAAAACAATTACACATTTATTATAAACAGTACTACACAATTTGCACATTTTTTATTAAAACAGTATTACAAATTTTAAATTATAAACAGTATTAAAAATAAACTATTACATATTAAACAGTATTAAAAAAATATAAAAATTATAAAAGGATTATAATCTTTAAAACAATAGTATTACAATTATAAACATGTTTACATTACAGTATTAAAACAAAATCTAAAAAAATTATTTAATTTATTGTATATTATTTTATCTTCATTTTTCATTTTGTTCATATTACACTATCATGATATTAACCTATTACATTGTTATGCTTATTATAAAATAATCAATTATTTCTTAAACAGTTTTAATTTTAGTTTTTATTTAAATAGTATTAAAATATATGTCATATTGATAGTACACATTATTTAAATTTCTCTTTCTTTAAAATGTAATTTTGAAAGCCTATTCACGAATCACAACTTTTATTTTATAATCTGTATCAACTTTATTTATATCTCCTTTATTATTGTAATTTTATATTTTATCTTTGTTTCTAATTTTAAATTGTATTATTTTCGTATGTGATTAACCTTTTATTTAATCATTTATTTGTTTTTTATATTACTATGATTTTATTATTAAGTTTATAATTATTTCTATTTTATTATTTTATTATGGAAATGATGATATGACATTGCACATACTGTTATGAGGTTTCGAATCAATAAAGCTAATCGCTTTCACTGATCCTCCTTGAACGTTGTCTATAAACTGAATTCATGCATTCATTCATATATATAAACTATATTTATATATTATTTATTAATAATATTTAATCTAGAAAATAAGTGAGTTTAAATAATAAATTAATGCTCTATATATTGTAAATATATGATATATTACCTTACCTTACCCTACCAGGTCGAGCTTGCTCGGCAGTTTTTGACTCTCTATTTCCATTCATCTTTATCGTCCATCGCAGTTTTCAGTTTATTTATATTACGCAGTGTATCATCCATGAGTTTATCAATGTATGATATTCGCGGCCGTCCTCTTTTTCTCTAACCATGGGTAGGTTGCCATATAATAGTATCTGATGCAATTTCGCACCTATTTTTCCAACAGTGTCCACAAAACCGAAGTCTTTGCTGTCGTATCGACGTGCATATATCCAGTTATATATCCAGTTATATATCCAGCATATATTTATTTATTGGTAGGATGGTCATTCCAAGACCTGTTTAGTATTGCCCGTAACATGCGAGTATAGTTTCCACTTAGTTTTTTTCCAGAGCTTTTGCGAGTGTCCAACTTATAGATCCGTATACCAATACCGACTCAATAGTTACTCTGAAGAAATTTCTTTTAATTCTATCCGGTAACCTAGATTTCAAAATAACGTTCATCTTATTTAAAGCTGCCCAGCTTTTAGCCAGTCTTATATTAATATCATTTTCTGTTGATTGAATATAGCTTCCAGGATACTTAACATCGGATACTTTTTTAATGTCCTTGTCATATAGGCTTTTCATTTTTTCATTTTCTCCTTGTTTTATGATTATGAATTCGGTCTTACCTGAATTTATATTCAAACCAATCTCTTTTGCCATATTTTATGTAGAAGAATTGTAGCTTCGCTCGTTTATCAGTTACTATAGCTAGATCATCTGCATAATCGACATATGTCATTTTTATTACTGGATGTCTTCTGCTCTTTCTCTCAGAGAGGGTAAACCCAGGAACATTATATTGATCAAGTGACATTTTCAAGACATAATCAAGATATATATAAAAAGAAATGGTGCTAGTTAATCACCTTTTAACACACCTCCTGTTATAGTTATACATTCCATATTGTCATCATCTGATCTCACAATAATTTAGTATCTTCATAAGCTATCATAATTGCATGTATGCTCTTTTCAGGTATTCCACATGCTTTAAGAATCTCTGCCATCTTTTCTCGATGTATGGAATCGAAATATTTGGATAAATCAATAAAAAGGAGTATATCTGTTAGATTCTTTTCGTTTGCGCCTTCAATGTTCCTTCTAACCGTGAGTATTTGGCCAATAGTAGATCTATTAGTTCTAAAACCATTTTGGTTTGTTCTTAATATATTATCTACTTCAGGTCTTATTCTATTTAAAAGCATTAGATTATATATCTTTGCAGCTATACATGTTAGAGTGATACCACGATAGTTTTTATTTAAATCGCCTTTCTTTGGTAGCGGTATTATACAGCCTTTATTACATATACTTATAGTCTTTTGCTTGTATACTTCATTGCAGGAAAATAGTAAGATTTCTTAAAATTTTTATATTTTTCAGATTTTCACAGGAATTTCATCTAACCCGCATGCTTTTCCAGTTTTTATACTTTATAGTTCATATTTCGTAAATATTCCATTTTCTATATTCAAAAAATTTGAAATATTTGTTATAGTTGATGTTTTTGATTCAGGTGGTTTTCCTAAAAGATTTTTGAAATGATTGTTCCATAACTTTATTCTTTCTTCACCAATTGTTGCTTTTATCTTATCTTTATTGTTATTTTTCCTGCTAGTTTTATCATTTACTACTTTCCATGCACATGCTGATTTTTGGTTTGATACTGCAGCTTTAATGTCATCTATTTTCGACTGAAGGTAGATTTCTTGCTGAGTATCGTATATATCATATAGTGTTTTTTTGTGATAGATAATGAGAATTAATATTTTCTATAGTTGGGCAAGAGTTATTTAATTGAGCTGCTGTTTTTTAAAATGACACTATTGTGGATCACAATCTTAAGATATGGCAGATAATATAATGATATATAATAAAAAAAACTATTTTATGCCATATACTTTTTCGGAAATTCAAGTGTAATCAAATAATTCCATGCGAAAAGGTAAGAATACTGAAGACCGTATACTTCTATTTATGCAAGTTATATAATATAAAATAAGTCCGTGATATCAAGAATTACAGTACCTACCTATAATATATGGGACTGTATATTCTATAAGGAAATAATACCCGATCAGTAGGTACTTTATTTAATTATATCATCACTACTATATCCCAGAATATATTGCATCATCTTACATTGTCTACTCTGCAGGTTGTTACAACAAACTACATAAATAAAAAATCTCATTACTCCTTTATACAATGATGGCTGCCAGTGCTCTATTGCACATCAACTATCCATTTATTTCTCATAACCTATTATATTTATTTACTATATACAATATTTATTTATTATTTTCATAATATAACATTGTACAAAACCACATTTATATTTACAAAATATGCACGTCACATCTCAAAATAACTACTGCAATATCACGTGTGTTGGTGAGCTAAGAGGTGAAGCCCTTAGATGTCTATGATTATACTATATTACATTATGACATCACAACTATAATTGTTTTATTACAACTTTGCTTACATGTCCTCGTGTGTAATGTTAGGTCAGTGGGGTTGTGACGGGTGTCGGGGAGTAAGGATGCTAGCGTGGAATCTACTGGTCAAATGTTCCTCCCCACGGCATAGGAAATGATTCACCCTTTCCTAAAAGCTGAGATCTGTCGCGGCCTTGTTGGCATAGCTTAGCATATACGAGCTAAGAAATGGCATATATAATCAATAATGTTAATACTTTTATTTTATTTCGTACTATTATTTTTATCTCCTGTTTTATGTCATATTGAATATCTATTTTCTATATTCAATAAATTATATTATTATTATTATTATATAATGTTTAATAATTAGAAAATATACATATGAATTAAATAAATTTCTTAGTTAAGGAATAGTATTACAAGACTGATAAATAGTATACTATTTAAATGTATATATTAAATAGATTTTAATTAATTATAAACAAAACTAGATATACAAATAAAATAGTGAGATAACAACATTTGTTTGAATAATTTATTATAAACTTATTTATAATATTAAATTTAAATATTATATAATTAATTAATTAACAATACTAAATCATTATAATATTATTTATTTATAAATCCTATATATTTATATATATATATATATATATATATATATAATACATACATTATTAGATCAAGATAACAATTATAAAGAATGTGACGGATACTGTGCTATTATTGTAACATATAATGATACGTTAAAATCAAAGGTATTATATACTATTTTAATACTATATATATATATATATATATATATATATATATATATGTATATACAAAAATATTATAAATTTATAAATTATATAATTATATATATTATTTAAAATTAAATATGTTAATACAATATTTCGGTTATATTTTCATAATATGTATGCATTTAATTCTGAAATATAATCATTTATCCTAAATATACTAGATAAGGTACATGGATTGTTATTATTATATATACTATGTAAATATAATATCACATATATAACTATTAATAATTATATATTACTAATTTTAAATAGTTCTTATATTATTCTTTATAATAAAATAAGATAATTATCTTATGTATTAATATATTATATATATATACAATTTGTAATTGTATACTCATTGCCGTTTCTTGAAATGGAATGAATTAACATATATTTTATTTTAGTAATGTTTTATACAAGTTTATATTGATAATATAATTATATTAATATCATTAGAAGATATATTCACATAATAAATTAAATTATTTCTTTATAATATTAAACAAATCACTTAAAACTAACATTTTCAGAATATAATTTTAAATATTGTAATGTAAGTATTACGTATAATTACGCAAGTAATTTAATTTGCAATATTGAGAACATATAGAAGAAGAAGACATTTTATTTAGACATCGTTTAAACAATTAAGTTAACAATAATGTATAATGAAATAATAAGAAAGTTATAGTGTAAATAAATATGTTTTT
Organism: Osedax fenrisi; assembly: GCA_964019155.1. Classification (NCBI taxonomy): domain Eukaryota; kingdom Metazoa; phylum Annelida; class Polychaeta; order Sabellida; family Siboglinidae; genus Osedax; species Osedax fenrisi. The sequence goes on along the minus strand of OZ025241.1, from coordinate 5,264,988 downwards.
AAATTCTTTTTGAACTTTTCTGAGTTTCTTTCAGCACGGAGTGTTGTAGGTAGTGAGTTCCAGGATATCGGTGCTTGTTACGAGAAGGCGCGTGAACGGGCAGCAGTAAATGTATTGTCGATCTAGGTCGTATACGATTAACATGACACGGCCTGAGACTTCTTGTCTGGTCGATTCTCTCTATCAATTCATATAAATATGACGGCGTTTCAAAGTGGAGTGCATTATGAGTCATAAGAGATATTTTATAGATGATTCTTTCTTTTATGGGTAGCCAGTGTAATTCCTTCATTAATTGTGTGATGCTGATATGGTTATTTTCTTCTCGATGAGGTAGCTTGTGAATTATACGTACAGCATATCATTGAAGGGAGGTAAGTTCAGCCAATGTGATAGCTGGCAGAACTATAAGCAGCACATTACAATAATCGAAAACTCCTAATACTAAACTAGTCACTTTGCAAGTAAAGAAATTTAAAGATTTTCTGATTTTTTTAATTCTGTACAATTGAAAGTTTACTGAACGAATTTTTTCTGATATAAAAGATTTCATGTCGTGGTTAGAATTCAAAATTACACCCAAATTCTTTATCGTTTGTGATGATGATAATAAATACTTGTCAAATGAAAAAGTGAACGATGTTGAAAAGTGTTTAGAAGTGTGATTGACGTACATTACTTCAGTTTTTAAAGGGTTCAGTTGTAATGAGTTTTCGTGAAACCAGATAGATAGTTCACATAGACAGTTCTGCAAACGGATGTGGGCAGATGAGTCATTTTCATTATCAGCATCAGTAAAAATGTGGATGTCATCGGCGTATGAATGACATTTAATCAATGGATGGTTGGCGAAGATTTTGAAAACAGGTGATAAGTATATCGAAAAAAGTAGTGGTCCTAGTACTGATCCTTGTGGTACTCCGTGAGTCATATTTTGATATTCGGAAGAATAATCGCCAATACTGACTCTACTCATTCTATCAGAAATGTACGATTTTAACCAATCTAAAGCTTTTCCAGAAAATCCACTCTCGATTAGCCTTTGTATAAGAATCTTGTGGTTGAGCGTATCGAAGGCAGCAGATAAATCTAAAAATAACATGAGTGAGCCGGTTTTATTGTTGAGAACATCATCATTTATACGGCATAGGGCTGTCTCTGTGCTCATCTATGCTCCGGGCATATAAGCACTTTGATGAGGATGAATACTTTTGCAGCTAATAGATGACTGATTATTTGTGTAGAAACAATTCGTTCGAGGAGTTTGGAGAAAGCAGTAAGTTGAGATATAGGTCGATAATTTTTCAGGATATTCTTATCTCTTCCAGGTTTCTTGATCAATGGTATTATTGATGAACATTTAATAGAAGCAGGAAAAGTACCTGATTCGAATGAATACTTGATTATCTGAAGGTGATACGGAGCTAGTGTAGATTCTTGAGACTGCAGTAATTTCAATGGTAGAGGATCTTCTTTTGATGTTGATTTAATAGTTCGTATTAAAATTTCAATTTTTTCAATAGATGGGGGAGAAAAACTGTCAATAATTTGGATGTCACTATTCAGAGGTTGATAGGAATAAGTGCATATAGGGAAGGAATCTATGATTGTCTGTAACTTTAATCGGAAGAAATTATGAAAAGAGTTTGCGCATACGTCATCGTTTAATTCAGGAAGTATCCGTTTAGTTCTTCTTCCTAGAAGATCGTTTGAAATTTCAAATAGTATTTTCAGATTATGTTCAGCATTTATTATTTTGTTAGCATTATATTCTGATTTTGCCAGGAATAACATCTGATTATGTTCATGTTGTAGGTTTCTGTAATTTTTAAGATCATTTGATGACAGTGACTTTCTATACAATTTTTCATGTTTACGTAATAATCTTTTATGTTCTGCACATTCATTTGTGTACCATTCGTTGTTAGAGCGTTCTGTTATGGTAGTAGTTTTTGTTGGTGCATGCGCATTTAGTGTTGAAATTAAAGATGTATTCAGGTTTTCGAGTGGTTGTAAAGTGGAATGTTCGGATAATTTTATATGTAAATCATAGGAGAAATCAACATCATTTATTAGTGATAACTTTCTATATGTTATTGTTTTTCTTGGTCGTTTGGGTGTTACAGAGTTGATCAAGAATTTAATAGCGTAATGGTCTGAAATTAGTTTTGAACAAGAATAGTTAGATGTAATATGAGAATTATTTCTGGTTATTATCAAATCTAATGTATTTCCATGAACGTGAGTTGGGAATTTGATGTGTTGCTCTAATGAATTTGTAATCAATGTTGAATTGAACAGAATAGATGATTTCAGTGGTGTATTGTTGACGTTTATATTTAAATCACCTAGTATAATTGTATTTGTAGTGATAATTGGTTGAACATATGTGTAAATTCTATATAATTTATATCATAAAAATATATTTTGATTTTACCTTATTGATTAGTGATATATTTCCAACTAATATTGATGTATTAAATAATATATGTATATGATAACATATGTAACAATTACAAAATTCAAGCGTTTAAAAAAATCACATAATGTAGCAAAAAAATCACTATTATTACAAAAATAATAATTACTAAATATTTCATATTTTAAATATCTAATACAATTTGATATATTTTATATTATTGACTAATTGAAAACATATTAAAAAATAAAAAATATACTCTTCGATAATTCATGTATGGTGATACCTTATTATATAAATAAATATTACTTGATTATGATTTATATAACTCATTCTCAATATGTAATTTACAATATATTTTATTTTAACTAATAATATATTATCTTTAATTATACTAAAACTATCTAAAAAATCAATTTCTTTAAGAAAGAAGTATTCATTATACATACAAAATGTATATAAATATTGTTTGAATTAGTATTATTTATAATACTATTATAATTCATAATACTAATGATTATAATTATTATTTTTTAAATTATTTTATACAATTTTATCTTCCAAATTATATTAATACTATTTATTACTCTATTATTATAATTTAGATATACATATGTAATATGTGAGTTGTGGGTACCTTAGATCATCGACGATTACAGTATGACAGTTTATCCGAGTAGCAATCTATCCAGGTTGGGACGTTTTGTTTCAGAAATAAAACAAAAAAGATAATCTTGAATTGTATGTATTTATTGGTTATGCTCAATGAAGCTTTAGGACTGTATAATAATATAATACACGGTAAGTGGGCCGTTATGGAATTTGATGTTAACTATACATGGTTAACATTTAATAATGATTATTACCATTAAACAAAACTAAATACAGTTATAATATCCATAGTAAATGTTACCAATTATTACTATGTAAATTAAATAATAATTATAAAATTAGGGCTGTATATTTATATCTTTTACAATAAATTAACTCACCCTTCACGACATATAATGTTAATGTAGTATAATAATATTTTTTTAACTTTAATGTACTTAACAATAGTAACAATTATTACTCAATAACTATTACTTAATAACTATAATAATGAATTTCCTGTCGTAATATTTATACGAATTATAATTTTCAAATCTTATTTCCGTGTTGATATCACGTGACACACAGAAATAAAACTAACAAATATAGCGAATAATATTAACATATAATGTATCGTATATACTAGTAGTTACTAAAGGAAAAGTGATATTATACTTAATTCAATATATATATATGATATCATTACACATATATTAATATATAATTAAATTTTATATAATATAATTGATATAATATATATGCATAAATACATAATAATATATAAATTTAGTATCAAAAAAAATATGAAATGGGACTCTGAATATCAATAGGGAGCATAGTAATAGTGTAATGAGTGTATTTATGTATTTGTATTTAAATACAATTACACTTATATTTAATATAAAATGATAATATACATTAATATATGTAGACTCGAGAAAAAAAGATTTATTTTTAAATAAAAATTATTAATAAATAGATAAAATAAATGTGATTATATATAAACACTAAAACATGTATATATCTTTTAAAATGTATTTATAATTAAATATTCTAGATTAATTTCATCATATGATATTGATGTTATAGACAAATAATATTCAGCTTTTATCAATTCTATGTATATTTTGTATGGGTATATTTTCTAATTCCACTAATAATACTATCAATTGAACCTTTATCATATTTAAATGTATCTATTTTTACATTATATTATTAGAGTTGTTTACGATTATTATCTTTATATATATTTTCAATATTTTTGGTGACATTTCATCAAGATTTGTAGTTATCATACTAGAATATAATATTGTATTGCTATCATTAAGTTATTATTATTTTTATTTTGTGTTTTTAAATCTAATACAGTATCTTTTAGATATATAATACTTTTATTATGTTGTTCAATAACATATTTAATATTATTATCAAACATATCTTTAATATAAGTGTAATAGAGTCAGATGATTCAGAATTTGACATTCTACCATTATCCATAATTATTATGTAAATTTAATGAATATATAAATAAATATATTTATATATCTATATATATATACCTATATTTATAAATGATTTATAAAATATAAATAATTTATAGAGAAATAAAAATAGTATCACATACGATTTTATAACGAATTTTAAATTAAATAACTTTTCTGAATGTTGATTTGGTTGAATACACGTAAAAACACGTCCGTTCACTATGCATGCCTAAATACGAATGCTATATATATATATGTATTATATTACACTTTATATTTATTGTGTAAATATTACTATTAAATGTATTATAGCTTTATCAGATTACTATTATTATAGATTAAAATCGTAAAAAGATGTGTTTCTGAGGAAAGGGTAATGATTAGCACCAGTAAAAGAGTATTACTTGGATATTATTTGAAACTTATTTCAAGTTATACATATTTTTAAATACTATGTTATATAATATATATAGTAATGAATACATACTCTTGTATATATATATATATTATATATATATATATATATATATATATATATATATATAAATCAGTGGCTAATGCGCCAGACATACAACCAGTAGGACATGGGTTCCATCCTCGTCCGGACCATTAATTAATTTTATAAAATGGGTCTTGACATATTTTTTAGAAGTGATCTTATATAATTGTGTATAAATAAATGATCGGCTCTCGTTAAAACCATTGATGCCTTAACATGAGAGCGGCTTCGAATTGAAATTAGAACCATATATGGTTATAAGTTAAATCTTCATCTAAGTTCCTGGATGGGATGAAAGGACTCCACAAAATAAAAATAACAATAACAATAATAATAAATTGTGTAAGATTACAATTATTTGTGTTAGGAGATGATAAATATTGATGTTAATTTGAATTAAAATCATAGTTATACTTAAAAGCATTAGTATATATATATATATATATATATATATATATATATATGAATACGTATTTGACAAATATTATATGAATACAAACAATAATTGCATGTTTATTATTTAGATTACTTGTAAATTTGAATTAAAATCATAGTTATACTTAAAAACATTAGTATAGATATAGGACTACCACTTTCAATGGCCACGTGTACATTAAGAAACACTATTCGAGCCCACCGAATAGAGATGGTCATATTCGTGGGCATCTCTATTTCACGGCATAATTACACCATTAAATATATGATTTCATTTTATGAAATTTCACAATCTTATAAATATTGACATACTTAACAATATATATATTACATACATTTTATTTTATATAAAATAGTCACTAAAATTACACTTTAAAATATGGCGTATATATTTTCGTTATATACGTTTTTGGAATTTCGCCACTTTCAATGCCCACGTATAAAAGTCACTTTTTAGTCAAATATATGGATATATATTATATTTATGAAAATTACAGAAATTTTTATTTATAAATCTGCACATTTTGTATATTTTAATATAAACATAAAGTTAATATTTTAAAATATATATTTTTAATTAATATATATATATATATTTATATATTATATCCTTATCCAAGGTATTATATATTATAAACATTTTGCTAACAATCTTTGTTAACATTAATAAATTATTGACCCCATTGACCTAATTATATTTAACGGATATTTAATACAAATTTCAATAATTTTTTTTAGTTATTATTAAATTAAGATATAATTACTTACATTATGAATAATGTTAGTATACATAATATATATCATGTATATTTATATAAATATATATATATATACATAATTAAATAACTACTGTATCATGTTTATTAGATTAAAAGTCAATTTAAAATACAATTTAAATTGAATTTTAATAATAATTATTAAATATTATATTGACAAATATTATATTTAATATAATTATTATTATAATAAGTATACAATTTTGAATTTAAAATATATATATTTAATTTAAAACTTTCATATGTATATCCCCAGATTTTAAAACATAATCGTGCGATCTCTCTAAATAACTACAATTTCAGTTCAAAATAATTTTGAAAATATATTGCGTAATTGCGTATACATTTATATATTCATAATTATTATTAATACATACATAATTATAATTATAATTATAATTATAATAATGATAATAATTACTATACAATTTTGAATTTAAATATACGATTTAATTAAAAATTCGAATATAATATTTATAATTATATATTCTATAATTCTGTGTTTTATATTTTTACAATATTATATTGAATATACTTTATTCAATAATATATTATATATTATATATATTATATAAATATATATATATATTTAATAATATAATTATCAAACAGAATAACTTAATTATCAGAGAACTATGTCGCAAATTTATTAATATATATGTTTACAATCAAAATATAGATAATATGAACATATACAATTTATAAACAATTTTGTAATATATTTATATCAGCCACAATCACTATTATAGTTTTCACACGATTATATGTTTTAATATCTGCTATTATAAGTCTTATTCCTGAAAGTTATACAAAATAACTTATATCATATATGGTTGTGGTTCATAACCGGCGCCAAAAATATATGACTAATAGTTTATTCGATATCGCAGCTCACGCTTTCGGAGTTGAAACGTATATATATTAGAGAGATACGTACTTTATATACACACACACACACACACACATACACACACACACACATTTATTCACGAGTTTTTTAACAAAGTAATTATGACTATAGTTATATATGGAATCATAGGTTTATAGTTTACCTTAGGCTAGATATAGCAATAACGATCTAGGTCAAATACTATCTATATATTATGACACGTCTATATCTAGAGGTGGGAGTCTCAATTGCGAAAGCGCGCGCTCCGATATTGAATAAAGTAGGATTAATCATAGATTTTTGGCGCCGGTTATGAACGTGTTCCTCATATATCATATTTAGTAATATTATATTTTATAATCACCTTTAATATTTAAACTACATTAAATGTATACTACTAATATAAATAAATATATGTAATAGTGATTAATATAATAACTAAGTTATAGCCGCAGAGATTAAAACATATATTCGCTTGAACTCTCTAAATAACGACAATTTCGGTTCAAAATATATCGAAAAATTGCGTATAAATTGTATATGTTCACAATTATTACTATAATATAATATATTATAAATATATATTTTAGAAATAAATATTTATATTTATTTAATATATGAATACAATTTAAATACATATTCCTAGAATATATATTTATAATAAATTATATTATATGTATGTAAGTAATATTATTTATGAACATATAAAATATATAATTTCGCGATCTATTTTGAACCGAAACTTTCTGTATTAATAAAGGGAAACCTGTGATCTCGTGCGCAATGTTAATTTATAAATAGTAGAATTTACATTGCGCACGACATCACCAATCCATAATAAAATAACCTAAAATACTCCGCACGAGATCACAGGTTACCTTTATAGAGCTCGCACAATTAGATTTTTATATATCTGCGTATCATATCTATAACTTAGGTATTACATTAATCGTTATTTATATGTGTATAACTATTAAATGTGATTATCGGGTGTAGGAACAACCGTGAAATTTACAAAATGTACAAGAACAACAGTACAATTTCCTATATATTTCCAATATAGAGGATAGCATAATTTTAAGAACAAATTATAATTATATAAAATTAAAATACAAATAATAATCATCATTTATTAGATACACCAACTGATGACATTGAAGACGAAGAGTCACTTGAGGAATCTAGTTAGTTAATTAGATATGTAATGTTTAATATTAAATATTAAATTTCATAGAATTAATTGGTTATTATTTATAGCTCAATCTAGTATAATCATTGGTACCTAAGTTACCATAGACATTAAAATTGGGTATACTGCTATTTGTATAAATCTGCAATATATTTGTATTCACCATATGAAAAATCTAAATACAATAAGAATGCATTGAATTAGATATATTGATTCAAATATAATTCAGTGATATTCTTTATAATTTGTCAATTGATATGAAAAATATTTAAATATTAGTTGTAAATATCTAATTTTAATAAAAATTTAATTGGAATTTTTCATATAGTAAATTACTTATATATTAATCTAAAATTGTGTAATTTCTATTTTATATTTTATAAGCTAATTATTTAATAAATTTATATTTAGTCAATAAATGAAAATATTATATAACTTAATTTTTTACTAGGTTTGGTACAATTATTATATAATATTATCTATACTTGTATAATTTTAATTTTATCATTTGGATTATTTTAATAGTTATTTCAAAGATTTTGCGAAGCAAAGATATAACACTCCCTATGCATGCAACGTAATTTAGTTATAGCCCCTTGGGGCAACCGCTGCTAGCAGTAGTATCGAAATCACTGAAATAGATTTAGGTTCGGCTCTGTTTGCATACAACAATGTTTTCATTGCTCTATTAAATTACATGCAATATAAATTAGCTTTTACTCACTAAATATATACTTATAGCATTTAAAACATACATATCATATTTGTTTGTTATATATTAGTAATGAACACTTAGTTTTCATCATATAAATATTAATTTAAAGCATATTATTTAACATTTTAAAAGTGTATAGTTAAATACGAATGTACATTATAAACAACGCATAGTTCCTAAAAGTAACCCGCTATAGGTGGCACCAGGGTATTTTGTATACAAATTCGAATTACACGATTTCGCATAAGTGTTATATCTTTCTTTCGGAAAATCTTTGTATATACTCTAAATAAATCTATTTATATTTTATTAAGGGCATGTCACATACAGCCTTACATTGTATGTAGATAGATAGCAAATAATGGGTATATAGAAAGCTATGCACACAGAATTCTATATATTGAATTTAGCTAATTTTTATTATATTCTATTCAATAAATGTATATATATGCATACAAATTTCAATTATACATATACAAATTTAGAAAATATTCCCGTTTATTATAGGATTATTTATACAATGCCATACAAATTAGTATAATGCATAATAGTTTTTGAGAAAAACTCATTTATACACACATACCTAGAGTGAAATAATTATGAGAAAACAGTAGTTGAAGTTTGACAGTATGAAAATCAATTGATATTATAATATATTTCAATTTATCATAGTAATTTAAATATATACAATTATCTTTATAGTAATATAAATATTGTTATTTAATGAAATGTATATATTTATTTGTAAATTGGTAAGAACTACTATTATACATATTATGTATAAATAATACTATATTTATAAAATATGGTATTATTGATATGTACAATTTTATGTCAGATATTCTTCTCTCTAATTAGACACTAAGATCACATGATATAGTATTCATATAAAAAATGATATAGAATAATTCAATGTAAACAATCTGGCTTTTATTTTTTTTTAAATCGTCAATTTATAAGTTATAAAATATTATAATATAAAATACAATAGTCAGGGACAATCAATTAAATATTGATACATTTTTTTTGAATAGCATAGTTAAAAAACTACTTTTTATGATATTTCTAGATTGAATTCATGGCTAATATTTATACAGATACTATAAAACACTATTTATTAATATTATGGAATACAAAATAAATACAATTTATTTTTTTTATTATTTTGGACTGTGTGATATCCCTTTAAGATCTAAAATTGTATTTGTGTTTATAATATATATATATAGTTTGCAATATAATGATTCTTAATAATATTTTAAATTAAAATTTTTAATTATCATTATTATAATCATAATAGATACAATTATTAAAATATTATACAAGGGCAATCAAATTCTATGTTTAAACTTGCATTTTTAGTAATAGTTGCAGTAGTAGTAGTAGTAGTAGTAGTAGTTGTAGTAGTAGTAGTAGTAGTGGTGGTAATTTTAATAAAATTAATGTAATTGTAATTATTTTATTGCATTACTGTGAATATTAAGGCCCGGAATTACATTGTTATATGTTTATATTTTTTATCAATACAATTATTTGATTACAGTTATTTTATCAATAATTATTTATTTTTAAAATGATGTATTTTATATCATTCAAAAGTAACTATTGTCACTGCAATTAAGCATTATAAACATATGCCTGTAAAAAAACTGATGTGGAATATTTGAAATAGTTAGTACATTTTAATATTTAGGAATGTATTAAGGATTTATAATATTACTTCACATAGTAAAAATATTGATATTTCATACTGATTGCAAAAATTATTCATTTTTTAGTATACCCATTTTTTATAATATAGTACACAATACAAATAATACTTTAGAAGCCTATATCTCAAAACTGTTTTTTTCCATTTTATCCTATTTCTAAAACTCCATAGCTTTGTTCCCTCCGATGAATCTTTATAACATTTTCAGAGTATATAGGTAATACAATATTATGAAATTTGATAATGTTATACAATTTCAGATGCAATTAAGTTTTTAAAACATGTAAACAAATATGTTTTATTATTTGTTCAGTAAAAATTTACCAGATCTACTTTTTATTATCTTATACTTGATAAGGAAATGGATTGATGACATCAAAGAATGGAGTAAGCTGAATCAGTCCGACTTAATGGTAAAGCCACACGACCGCAACGAATGGCGACGGCATTGTTTGACAGCCAGCTCATTGATTTCCCCTACGATTCCCGAGTCAAGGGAATAAAGTAAAGTAAGTATACTTGATATATGAGAATTTCAGGCGCCAAATGGTAATATAAATGAATTTTATTTACGTAATAAGATTTATTTCTTTCACATTATCAAAATTTATCGGTATTCTAGTAGACCCATAAATTCCCTATCTTTTACATGTAACGTCTGGCCTTGATAAAAATTAAAATACGTGACTATTAAAAAAAGTTTGAATTATCATTGCCTTGAAAGTGATTACAACTCATCAATACAATACACCCAATCTGACCGAATATCTCGGGGTTGTCATCCCCTATGGGGGTGTTATGCCTCAAGGGTTGGTGTAATTTGGTGACATCTTCTGGTGTCAAATATATATAGAGGATAGCATAATTTTAAGAACAAATTATAATTATATAAAATTAAAATAAAAATAATATCATCATTTATTAGATACACCAACTGATGAAATGGAAGACGAAGAGTCACTTTAGGAATCTAGTTAGTTAATTAGATATGTAATGTTTAATATTAAATATTAAATTTCATAGAATTAATTGCTTATTATATATAGCTCAATCTAGTATAATCATTGGTACCTAAGTTACCATAGACATTAAAATTGGGTATACTGCTATTTGTATAAATCTGCAATATATTTGTATTCACCATATGAAAAATCTAAATACAATAAGAATTCATTGAATTAGATATATTGATTCAAATATAATTCAGTGATATTCTTTAAAATTTGTCAATTGATATGAAAAATATTTAAATATTAGTTGTAAATATCTAATTTTAATAAAAATTTAATTGGAATTTTTCATATAGTAAATTACTTATATATTAATCTAAAATTGTGTAATTTCCATTTTATATTTTATAAGCTAATTATTTAATAAATTTATATTTAGTCAATAAATGAAAATATTATATAACTTAATTTTTTACTAGGTTTTGTACAATTATTATATAATATTATCTATACTTGTATACTTTTAATTTTATCATTTGGATTATTTTAATAGTTATTTCATACTTAAGTATATGTATTTAAAATTTTAAAGCAATTGCAAGTCATTATAGTAATGTAAGTGACTTTGAATTTTTATTGAAAATATTATGTACCAATACAAATATTACAAACACAATGGCAGATTGTCATTAAAATTGGTGAACAAACTTTATATACAATAGTAGTATATCTAATTATAATATCTAGGAAGTTACCCAAATATATTACAAAAAGATTTTCATATAGTATTTTCATATGTAATTACTTTGAATATTAGTAAATAAATATGATTAATAAAGAAATAATATTGTTATTATACATTAACATTTTAAATATTATTTATATACAAATAACATATTTTTATTATACATATTTTATAAAATTTATTTATTCATTTTTAACAATATAAATTATTATATAACAATTAAAATAATTTGAATTGTTTTTATAATAATAATTGAAATCATTAACAATACAATTAACATTTAGTTTATTATATGCATTGTTTTTTAATGTTTAAATAATTTTTAATCAGACCCATAAAATAATGTATAATAAACTATATACTCCAAATAAATCTATTTATATTTTATTAAGAGCATGTCACATACAGCCTTACATTGTATGTAGATAGATAGCAAATAATGGGTCTATAGAAAGCTATGCACACAGAATTCTATATATTGAATTTAGCTAATTTTTATTGTATTCTATTCAATAAATGTATATATATGCATACAAATTTCAATTATACATATACAAATTTAGAAAATATTCCCTTATAGGATTATTTATATATATGTTATTTATACAATGCCATACAAATTATTATAATGCATAATAGTTTTTGAGAAAAACTCATTTATACACACATACCTAGAGTGAAATAATTATGAGAAAACAGTAGTTGAAATTTGACAGTATGAAAATCAATTGATATTATAATCTATTTCAATTTATCATAGTAATTTACATATATACAATTATCTTTATAGTAATATAAATATTGTTATTTAATGAAATGTATATATTTATTTGTAAATTGGTAAGAACTACTATTATACATATTATGTATAAATAATACCATATTTATAAAATATGGTATTATTGATATGTACAATTTTATTTCAGATATTCTTCTCTCTAATTAGACACTAAGATCACATGATATAGTATTCATATAAAAAAATGATATAGAATAATTCAATGTAAACAATCTGGCTTTTATTTTTTTTTAAATCGTCAATTTATAAGTTATAAAATATTATAATATAAAATACAATAGTCAGGGACAATCAATTAAATATTGATACATTTTTGTTGAATAGCATAGTTAAAAAACTACTTTTTATGATATTTCTAGATTGAATTCATGGCTAATATTTATACAGATATTATAAAACACTATTTATTAATATTATGGAATACAAAATAAATACAATTTATTTTTTTTATTATTTTGGACTGTGTGATATCCCCTTAAGATCTAAAATTGTATTTGTGTTTATAATATATATATAGTTTGCAATATGCAATATGTTATATTTTTTATCAATACAATTATTTGATTACAGTTATTTTATCAATAATTATTTATTTTTAAAATGATGTATTTTATATCATTCAAAAGTAACTATTATCACTGCAATTAAGCATTATAAACATATGCCTGTAAAAAAACTGATGTGGAATATTTGAAATAATTAGTACATTTTAATATTTAGGAATGTATTAAGGATTTATAATATTACTTCACATAGTAAAAATATTGATATTTCATACTGATTGCAAAAATTATTCATTTTTTAGTATACCCATTTTTTATAATATAGTACACAATACAAATAATACTTTAGAAGCCTATATCTTAAAACTGTTTTTTTTCCATTTTTATCCTATTTCTAAAACTCCATAGCTTTGTTCCCTCCGATGAATCTTTATAACATTTTCAGAGTATATAGATAATACAATATTATGAAATTTGATAATATTATACAATTTCAGATGCAATTAAGTTTTTAAAACATATAAACAAATATGTTTTATTATTTGTTCAGTAAAAATTTACCAGATCTACTTTTTATTATATTATACTTGATATATGAGAATTTCAGGGGCCAAATGGTAATATAAATGAATTTTATTTACGTTATAAGAACTTATTTCTTTCACATTATCAACATTTATCGGTATTCTAGTAGACCCATAAATTACCTATCTTTTACATGTAACGTCTGGCCTTGATAAAAATTAAAATACGTGACTATTAAAAAAAGTTTGAATTATCATTGCCTTGAAAGTGATTACAACTCATCAATACAATACACCCAATCTGACCGAATATGTCGGGGTTGTCATCCCCTATGGGGGTGTTATGCATCAAGGGTTGGTGTAATTGGGTGACATCTTCTGGTGTCAAATATATATAGAGGATAGCATAATTTTAAGAACAAATTATAATTATAATTATATAAAATTAAAATACAAATAATAATCATTATCATTTATTAGATACACCAACTGATGACATGGCAGACGAAGAGTCACTTGATGAATATAGTTAGTTAATTAGATATGTAATATTTATTATTAAATGTTTCTGAGTTTTTGTCTATATTGTGTATATATATTTATATTAGTTTTATTATATCATTATCTTCATATTTTTAAAATGTTTTTAAAATGTAGAGTCAAGAACGACATCCAGAAAAAGTGGACAAACTAAAAGTTATTATAGAGTGTATTTGTGTATATAATGTATAATAGATTAGTAATATGTAATTGTATAGTAGTAGTAGTAGTAGTAGTAGTAGTAGTAGTAGTAGTAGTAGTAGTAGTAGTAGTAGTAGTAGTAGTAGTAGTAGTAGTAGTAGTAGTAGTAGTAGTAGTAGTAGTAGTAGTAGTAGTAGTAGTAGTAGTAGTAGTAGTAGTAGTAGTAGTAGTAGTAGTAGTAGTAGTAGTAGTAGTAGTAGTAGTAGTAGTAGTAGTAGTAGTAGTAGTAGTAGTAGTAGTAGTAGTAGTAGTAGTAGTAGTAGTAGTAGTAGTAGTAGTAGTAGTAGTAGTAGTAGTAGTAGTAGTAGTAGTAGTAGTAGTAGTAGTAGTAGTAGTAGTAGTAGTAGTAATATTGGAGGAGGTGGTAGTATTGGTAGTGATAGTAAGGTGGTGGTAGTAGTAGTAGTAGTAATGGATATTTGACTACCAGAAGATATCCTTGATATTAATAGTAAATTATATATTTTTAATTAATTATTTGTTAATATTTATAACTAAATCTATTATAATAATTATTACCTAAGTACATATTATAATTATGTATACTGCTATTTGTATAAATCTGCAATTTTGTTGTTGTTGATATTACTAATTTATTTTAATAATTGTTAATTACTTCATTACAATTTACCAAATTATTTTATTTTACATATTTGAAAATAGATATCAACATAAAGTGGGGCCGTGGTGAATTTGACAAATTATCATCCTATAGCAAGTCTTTTAAACAACGTATTATGCCAGGTTTTTTTTATAAAATAAATTATACAATATTTAATTATTAATATATTCATACATTTAAACTGATTATTATCAAATAAAATAACATTATAACTTTTCCCTTACTAATTAACCTTTTATCTATTTATTTAATATTTACAGGCAAAGTTGAAATCGAATATATGTTATCAAAATATTGCCCATCTTCTATTTAAATTGTATTTTGATATTTTATATATATAATTATAATATTAATTGTAGTGAATGAATAAATATAAATATTCTCATTAGTTAACAATCTAATAATGTATATTATAATTATAATGTACTCAAACTATCATAATTTTTCGTTGTAATTTTAAATTAACATTTATTTTGAAATTCTAGATACTTAATAAGAAACCTAGTAAGGGTGTATAGGTGTATTCTAATTAGGTAAATATAATTATATCTTATAAATGTATTAAAATGTAACTATAACTTTATAGAATTTAAATTTGTAATTAGTTAACAATCTAATAATGTATATTATAATTATAATGTACTCAAACTATCATAATTTTTCGTTGTAATTTTAAATTAACATTTATTTTGAAATTCTAGATACTTAATAAGAAACCTAGTAAGGGTGTATAGGTGTATTCTAATTAGGTAAATATAATTATATCTTATAAATGTATTAAAATGTAACTAGAACTTTATAGAATTTAAATTTGATATAAATTCCTATAATATGATGTAATATACAGATTGGCATATATAAGTAACTATAAGAATAATATCACCAAATTATTGAATATTTATTTAAATTACTACGCGTTTTAACAAATAATATAGATACTGAAATTACATACGAATATCAGATACAATTTATTATGTAAAAATATTGGATTATTTATTTATTAATAAACATGGTAAATAATGTAATATTACTTATTCCCATGATGAGGTCGTTTAAAATTATATATCTATGAGTACACTTTATTCAATTCGCATTAGTTAACGTTTCCAGCTATTCTACAATTGATAATCCAAACCAATCATGAATATCTTCCATCCAGCTATTCTTCAATCAAACTTTTTCTTTCTGTTGCTTTTTGTCAAAGTATCTTGATCTGAGATATGTCAAAACTGATCTAGATTTATACTCTATTACATAATAAAGGTTCGAAAATGTATACTAATTATTTTATTTTATCAGTTAAATAAGTTTGTCTTTCATTGGCGATAGATTTTAGTGAGCAGTCTTCTATGCCCATTACATTTCTTGTACTACCAAATTGTATACATTTCTCCAATTATTATAATAATTATACATAAAATATACAAGAGTAATCAAATTCTATGATTAAAAGTTGGCCTTTATTTTACAAATATGCTATAATAAATATAATATTGATCTTTTGTATAATTTTATCAAAAGAGAGATTACATTTTAAATTTAAACAGTAATACACTAAAAATTGATAATAATTATAATATTAATTAAAAAATAATATTATCTGACTCAGTCTATCATTGAACTCAAACCCTTTGAATTTGTAGATTAACATGCTAACCTCTAGACTACCCAGTCTTATTTTTATAATAATAATAATTAGATCTTAGTTATACTTGTATTGAAGTATTACATATATTATATTTTATTTATATAATATAGTTAATTTGTTAGTATTATATAGTTAATAATTATTAAAACTAAAGTTAATCTGGGTTGATTCAACAAACATAATCAAATATATTAAGTATTATAATTGTATTAATTATTATATAAATTAAATTTATTAATTCAGTATATTATTGAATATCAAAATAATAAAAATTTAAACCATGCATATTTAATGTATTAATCCGTATTTAAGGGTATTAATATGTTTGGTTTCCTTTAAATTACATTAATACTATTCAATAAATATAGTAAAATTGATTTAATATTATAATTATTCTTTACTAATCATTATAATGATTATAATAACTTATTAAATAATTATACATAAAATATTATACAAGAATAATCAAATTCTATGATAAAACTTGGTCTTTATTTTACTAAATATGCTATAATAAATATAATAGTGAACTTTTGTATAATTTTATCAAAAAAGTTATTACATTTTAAATTTAAATAGTAATATATTATAAAAATTGATAAAAATTATAATATTAATTAAAAATTGATATTATTTGCCTCAGGCTAGGATTGAACCTAAGACCTTTGGACCATTAGACAATATGCTAACCTCTAGACTACCAAGTCTTATTTTTATTATATAGCTAATTAGATCTTAGATATACGTGTATTGAAGTATTACATATATTATATTTTATTTATATAACATAGTTAATTTGTTAGTATTATATAGTTAGTAATTATTAAAACTAAAATTAATCTTGTATTTATTAAATAATTTAATCAAATATTTTATGAAAGCCCGTTTAATTGCAATTATCAGCAATATATATAATTATTATAAACATATGTAATATGTTATTTAATAACTCTAAAATATTATAATAACTTATTATAATAATATGTTTATAATTCAGTCTACTATTCAATCTTCCCTCCTACAAACTCATTAAACTGCAACGTCTTCAAAATGCTGTAGTACGTTGCGTCTATCTACTTCCACGTCGTTCCTCTATTACACCTCTCCTCAAACAACTACACTGGCTCCCAATCTCCTACAGAATTAAATACAAACTTTCCCTGACAATCCACAAAGCCTACATCACAACTCCCCTGACTACCTTGCCTCCCTTCTCCATCTACATATACCCACTACTCCAATCCATACCCGGTCCTCTAACACATTTCTCCTTACTACACCACACATACACAACCTCCACTCCTCCAATATACGCTCATTCTCCCTATCTGCCCCTTATCATTAGAATTCCCTACCCCACCACCTTCGTTCAATGAA
Organism: Osedax fenrisi; assembly: GCA_964019155.1. Classification (NCBI taxonomy): domain Eukaryota; kingdom Metazoa; phylum Annelida; class Polychaeta; order Sabellida; family Siboglinidae; genus Osedax; species Osedax fenrisi. The sequence goes on along the minus strand of OZ025241.1, from coordinate 5,246,371 downwards.
ATCAACCTCCTCCTTTAAACGTCATCAAAAGACACACTACGTTTCCCTTGCTTTCCCCCCAACACAATAATCTATCCCACGGACGGCCGATTGCTCGCGCACAGCGCAGTCCTTAAACGAAAAAAGTAAGTAAGTAAAGTATAATAAGATAATTATCTTTTGTTAACAAAATGATATGTAAGCTGTTATATGCCATATATAACTTATATGGATACTAGATTTATTTTTCTAATACATTTAATTTCTAATCAGATATATACACATTATTGTTAAGTTAGAAAAGTTTAATTGTAATTCAAATATTATACTCAAATACTATTTGAAACAGATAATCTCTATAGTGTCTGAAAGTACGTTTAAATGCAATTAGAAGCAATAGATTATAACACAATGATACATAAGCTGGTATATTATTAATATATTAATATTATTAAGGATTCTAGATTATTTTTCTAATCAGATTATCTCAGATAATCATTATCTGACAGATAATATCTGAGATATATAGAAATTACTATTAATTTTAATTTTAATTAGACTTATAGAAATAACTCAATTATAATTCGAATATTACTATATACATACATAGTAGATCAATAGAGTTTTATAATATAACCTAAAAATAATAGTAGTATTTAAATTGTATGTAAATAATATTTGTCTATATATTCTTAGAATAATTCTAATTATTTTTATAAATTTTCAAATAATATATATCGCAAAGTATATTAAAATATATCTGTCTATAGCGTAGTGGTTAGAGCGGTGTATCACAAATAATTATTTGTGTAACATGTGAGACATGTCTAACGATCCAAAGGTCTTCGGTTCAATCCTAGCCTGAGGCAAATAATATAAATTTTTAATTAATATTATAATTATTATCAATTTTTATAATATATTACTATTTAAATTTAAAATGTAATCACTTTTTTGATAACATTATACAAAAGTTCACTATTATATTTATTATAGCATATTTAGTAAAATAAAGACTAAGTTTAATCATAGAATTTGATTACTCTTGTATAATATTTTATTAATTTTATGTATAATCATTATAATAATAAATGAATTTTACTATATTTATTAAATAGTATTAATGTAATTTAAATGAAACCAAACATATTAATACATTAAATATGCCTGGTTTAAATTCTTATTATAATGATACATAAGCTGGTATATTAAGGATTCTAGATTTATTTTTCTAATCAGATTACGATAATCTGTTATCTGACAGATAATATCTGAGAGATATACAAATTTAATTTGTAATTAGTAATTTGAAATTACTATTAATTTTAATTTTAAATAAACTTATAGAAATAACTTAATTATAATTCGAATACATACATACATAGTAGATCAATAGAGTTTTATAATATAACCTAAAAATAATAGTAGTATTTAAAATATATGTAAATAATATTTGTCTATATATTCTTAGAATAATTCTAATTATTTTTATAAATTTTCAAATAATATATATCGCAAAGTATATTTAAATATATCTGTCTATAGCGTAGTGGTTAGAGGGGTGTATACACATATTGCAATATTCTACCCTCTAGACTACCAAGTCTTATTTTTATTATATAGCTAATTAGATCTTAGATATACGTGTATTGAAGTATTACATATATTATATTTTATTTATATAATATAGTTAATTTGTTAATATTATATAGTTAGTAATTATTAAAACTAAAGTTAATCTGGGTTGGTTCACCAGACGTAATCAAATATAATAATTATTATAATTATATAATTTAATTAATAATTATTAATTATTATTATAATAATTATATTAAATTATTTAATTTATATAATTATATAATTTAATTAATAATTATTAATTATTATTATAATAATTATTAATTATTATTATAATAATTATATTAAATTATTTAATTTATATAATATAATTATTATAATAATATTATAAATTAAATTGATTAATTCAATAATATATTGAATATATCAATATAATGAATATATTATTGGATTCAAAAATAATCAGAATTTAATCCACTGTATTATCCAGGCATATTTAATGTGTTAAAAAGTTAGGTTTCCATTCAATTATATGAATAATATTGAATAAATTAAGTAAAATTGATTTATTATTATAACTATTATTTAATAAGATTTTAATAATAATTTTTATAATGAGAATCATATATTATAATCATAATGATTATACAAGAACAAAAAATTAGTAAATTATTATAGGAAGAGTAATAAAGAAGAGTAATAAAATTATATAATTAAAACTTGGCTATTTTATTTTACTAAATATACTATTAGAATACTATTCACTTCGTCCGAAAATCACTATGTACCAAATCAAAAATCCACCTCGTCCAATAAATTAATTCTCTATGTATCAATGTAGGACCTACATTGTAGGTATATAATCAAAAAAATACCGGACGAAGTGACTGGTTACCGATATACTTTATTAATATGGGCATTTATAGTGGTACAAAGTTTACATGGTCTTTATGGTGGTACAAAGTTTACAGGGTATTTAAAGCTCAACAAATACGTAAGTAAATGTATAATATATGTAGAAGCCCAGCAAAAAATGTATATCCTATAATAATGATTTTTTTAAAATAACATTTTAGTATTATAATTATGTTAATACACTAGTTATCATATTAAAATTACGTTAAAAAATATGCATTATTCAAAATGGGTCTTTACATAGCATATACACAAATATACATCGTGGGCTTTATAGGGTGTCATTCTCCCTCTATATATATATATATATATATATATATGAATACGTATTTGAAAAATATTATACGAATACAAAAATAATTTAATTTGTATTATTTAGATTACTAATCAATTACAAATATTCAACCATATAATAGAGATATATGATTTTAATAATAGTATTATATTAATATTAGAAAAACTTAATTATAATAAATTATATACATTTTGAAAACATGATATATGTCCTATATTTTACATGTAGCGTGATAAATATGACCACTTCGCCTTAATAATAATAATTTGTATATAATATATTATATTATTATTTTTTATATTTAAACATTAATTAATTTGATATTATGTTATTACCATATTGTTATAATAAATTGTTATTATAATTTATTATTATCAGTTGAATATCTATATTATATTTTCTTCTCATGAAATTATACTGGAATTAGTTAAAATTACATTATGGAATTGTACCACATTTGATATTATTATTATTAGTATTATTATTATTATTATTATTATTATTATTATTATTATTATTATTATTATTATTATTATTATTATTATTATTATTATTATTATTATTATTATTATTATTATTATTATTATTATTATTATTATTATTATTATTATTATTATTATTATTATTATTATTATTATTATTATTATTATTATTATTATTATTATTATTATTATTATTATTATTATTATTATTAAATAATAATATATATGTAACATATAATGTATTCTCATATATGAATTTAAAAATAATATAAATATATTTTAATAATAAAAATAGCATACAAATGGTATTATTTATGTACACCTCAATATGGAGTATTATGTAATGCCAATTTTACAAAACCAACATATTATATGACAGGTTAATATATAATAGTTGTATGCATACATATATATATATATATATATATATATATATATATATATATGTATATACATATAGTTTTACTTATCACTATTTATTACTTTATTGACTATTTTTTCTTTAATTACTTTAATACCTGATATATTACATATGGTTATTTAAATGTAATATTTTGCTTCAATATAATTTATCGATATTAAATTTAGATTAATGATATGAACATTATTAAGTATTGTATTCAATAGATGGGAGGGTTTTAATGTATACAACTCATATTGTTTTAGTTTGCATCGGTATTAATATTAAAAATGTGCTTTTATTGTAGTGTATTGTTTATTAGGTCATGATATTCTTATGTTATTTTAGACTTAAAAAATATGAAGTATATTATATTACCCATCCTTAAGTTTTATTACAAATTTTAAATTTATTTATAAATATTGTTTATTTTAAAGTTTTAAATACTTATATTACTATTGCAATTTAAATACAATCTCCATAATGAATTTGTTTTTATTACTATACTAATACATTTTTTTTCAATGGATGATCATAAGCTTTGTTATCAATCCGGCTTCTTATACCCAGAAAAATACTGAATTTTATTAGATAAGATAATATACATTTATATACATATATTATTGTAATCATTATAAGAAAAAAACAGTAAGGGACACATAAAATGTTCAGAAGACTTGCATGGTATTTAAACAGAATAATGCCATATGCATAATATATTATATAACAATGTATTTTTAAAAATCATTTTTTTTTATAATAATAATTTTGCCAACTAATAGAACAAGTGATGTCTATAAGTAATGATGATAATTAACAAATGAAGGAAGCTTCATGGTTACCCATGCAATATATTGCAATATGTTATATATAAGTCCGCATGGATTGGCCAGACCCTTGAGTGTACCAAACTCTTTAATATTAGCATTTCAAAAATACATATGCATAACATCCCATATAACTACAGTACACACTTGAACCATGAATATAAATCAAGTTAAATACATAGTGTATATAAGTATAATAATAATAACAAATATTTTTTGTAAATTTCAAATTTGTATTGAGATTATTCTATAGTTTTATACTAGCAAACTATACTGCATATATGCTAATAATTAATCTACATTTAGTAACAAATGTGTATCTAGGTATAGTATATGTATAAGTATTTTTGATAAATTGATATTACTGTTAGCTTTATCAGTATAAGCAATATATGCATTTGTCAGTAATGTTATATTAACGTACTTTTACTTTTACTTTTAATCCCGTGACGCATGCATCGTAGGGGGAATCATGTTGCTTGCAACAATAACAACTGTTCTTCATCTGTCTCTATCCCTCGTCTTCTCCAACAGTTCATCTAACTTATTGTTTGTCCACAGAGTGATGTTTGACATCCAGTCTTTCTTTGGGCGACCTCTGCTTCATGATAGTGTTTGCCAAACTATTATGGCGACATATGTGCCCATAGTATGATATTTTCCTTCTTTTGATGGTTGTCAGCAGAGGTTCGAATTTGCCTACCAATTGTATTATTGTCTCATTTACATATTGATTAGTTTTCATATGTCGATAATTGATTTCAAGAAGTCTCCTATGAGCTTTGTTTTTGAATGTTGAGATCCTCTTTTCTTCATTTGACATTAGCGTCCATGTTTCACAACCGTATAGTAGTATAGATAGTATAGAACTAGCGATCTGTATAAATTGAATTTTATTTTAAAGCCGATATGTTTACTGGTCCATATAATGTTTAATATTGTCATTGCATATGTAACAGTAGCTATGCGAATTCATTACCTGACGCTCCATCCGATTTTAGGGTCGCTCCTAGATATTTGAAGATTTTTACATCTTCGAGTAGTATTCCATCCATGTAAATTTTAGCGCACTTATCATTATTCTTAGAATTTACCATCGTTTTGCTCTTCTCTTAGATTATTTCCATGCCGTGGGTTTTTGAAGATTCGACTAGTCGATTTGTCAAGTCTTGTAATTCGGTATTGCTTCCTGCTATTAGGTCTATATCGTCTGCGAATCTAAGGTTGCTGATCTTTCGACCGCCAATCGAGATAGTTGAAGTATACTCATCGAGCGTGTTTATCATAATTTGTTCAAGGAAGATGTTGAACAATACTGGAGGGAGTAGACATCCCTGTCTGACTTCTACAGTTGTGTTGAAGAAGCTCCCGGTTACATTGTTGATAAGGACTGCACTAGTAGAGCTAGAATACAGTGATTATATTATTTCTATGATATCTTGTGATATTACGAAGTTATACATACTTTGCCATAAACCATACACGGTCAAAAGCCTTTTTAAAATCAATAAAGTTGTGATATACATCTTTATTATTTTCTATGTGCTTTTCCATGAGAATTCTGCAATTAAGGATTTGTTCAATTGTGCTTCGGGAAATTTGTGCAATTGTGCTTTTCTAAAGCCTACCTGTTCTTCTGATTGGATTGTTTCAGCTTGTGGGTTTAGATGGTTTAGGATTATTCTTAGAAGTATTTTGCTTGCATGCGGGATAAGGCTCAGGGTGCGGTAGTTTGAACATTTCCGTGAGTCATCTTTTTTCGGAATTGGTATTATAAGTGATTTAGTCCATTGGTCTGGCCACTTCTTTGTTTTCCATATTTGTTGACATATTGTGGTAAATATTTTGATCAGACTTTCACCTCCGTGTTTTATAAGTTCACCAGGAATGTTATCACGACCTGGCGATTTCCCATTCTTAAGAGTCAGAATATCATTACGGACTTCATATTAACTATATATCACATCATTTTAAAATATTATGTATTTTATTGATAAAATCAATGTTATACCTTAATGGTAGTTTATATATACATGTTAATACTTTGTTTTGTAGAATACATATATTATTTAAAATACGTTTATAATGTTATCCGCAAGAAGCAGCACAATATGTTAATCTTGAATGAAATAAACAATTAAATTGTAATATTAATAACTGTTTATCAATTTTATTTCTACGTTTGTAAATTACTGCTAGTATTCTAGATAATCGATAAGATAATATTGTAATATGAAGTTTTAAGGTGATTATATTACCAAAAAAGTCACTAAGAAATTTAAATGTATTAGTACATTTAAAAAGTATACCATTTAATGCAATGTTAAATATATGATGCTTATAAAATCCAAAAGTCGTATGTTTAGTCGTATACGAAGTTTTATTTACATATAATGTTAGTTTATTAAACGGGAGTCGCGCGTTATATTATATATATATATATATATATATATATATATATTATCATATTTTTATAATAGTTTAATATTATAAATATGATATTCACTTTAGATAACAATTTCCCAGACAGGTTAAATTATAATATATATAATTAAAATTCATAAATTTATCAATAGATATTTTTTAATACTTAATTAACGAATATTGTTTGGGTATGTAAATATTCTAATTTTCAATGTTCATTTAAAACGTATTTTTGCGAAAATCTGGTAACCGGACAAAACTACCATTTTCTACCACTGCTCGACGACTTTTCGTTTTAAACCGAATAAACGCTACTGCCGCCGAAGGTTGGGTTTGGGTTTGGTCCAGTTTGGGTTTTTTAAAAAGTGTTATTTCCGGCGATTTAGCCGGTTTATAAGGCTAAAAAATAAATAAATCTATAAACATCTAATTATATTACAAAATAAATTATAACTATTTTACTTATATTGATGATAATTAATACAAGTAATAACAATAATAATATAGTATTATATATTTCATAAACATACGTATATAGTGTATAACTGAATATATAGAATATACACGACTTTATTATATTATAAGTAGTTTATTAGCATAAGTTATGTGATTTTCGTTATATTAACATTATTTTTAAATTCACTTTCGTTATATATGTTACATATAAACTGTAAATTAATGGTCAGGTATTTTAGGTTATTTTAATAGTTTAATTTATTTAATTCAATGAGTATATATTGTTACATTATGTGTAGAAAACACAGTATTTATAAAGCATTTTCATTAATTATAGCAAACTCGTATACGAGTAATACTACCTATTATATATTACATATTATAAATACACAATATATAATAAATAATTCGATATATCTCATTAAATGTATATAATTAAAAGTATATATTAATACTAATAAAAGCATATATTAATACTATTAATAGTGTAGATTATGTCTATATATACGATTTTTCTAACTATAGATTATTTTGTATAGTTATTACAAATATATTTTTAAAATACATTATTTAAATTAAAAAAAAATATAAAATGTTAATTATATCTATTTATTATATAACTAAGTAATATGAAAATATACCTATAATTAATAAAATACTACATGATTGTATTTTAGTTTAGTATACATTTAATTTGTATACTTCAATTAATTGATAATAAAAATAAAACTAGTTATATATATATATATATATGCGTGTTTGTGTGTGTGTATATTATGTATTTAATAAGTATAAAATATTATTTGTAAGTATAAATAGCTCGTTCATTACACTATAATCAGTAATATATTACTTACTTTCTTTTCTTAATATTCTTAATTCGTCTTCTTCTTCACACTATAAATGTTTATGAGTGTCTACCTATTATTCTTATGCCATTATTTAGCGTCTATAAAATAATGTTTGCGCAAGTTCGTCGGTTTACCTTATTAACTTATGTTCGATTTTTTCTTTGAGAATTCTTATTTTAAGTTTCTTATTCTTAGTGTAGTTATATTTAAAGTCCGAAGTATGCCTATCATCCTTCAATGGCTTGACGCATAATATACTCCAGTATATTTATAAAAATAACCTGTCCTAGTGTGTTACATTGCATGAATCTCTATATTATTTTAAATTGTTGGTCTCTACGTTAGGTGTTATAACGTTTGAATAAGATTATTTATACTTTAATATAATCGTTTGTAAACAATTGTGGGGTATATATCATAATTATAGTACATGGATCATTATTGCTATGTTGATACTATACAATGCCTAATAAAATGGTCAAGAATAATAATTAGATTAATATTATGACTTTTGACTCTTTCAAACAATCGTATGAGAGTTAATATGTATGAGATTATAGATCTTGCGGGTATGAATTCATTCTGATTGGAACCTATTATATGATTTATGTAAGGATGAATTCGATTTAATATCATTTTATTCGTTATTTTAGATGTTATTACTGATAGTACTATGCCTCTGTAGTTCCCTGCATCTTCGAGATTACCAGATTTGGGAAATGGAAAAATGTTGAAATTTAGCAATTGCGATGGTATTTCATGTCGTGTGAATATCTTGTTAGAGAACTCAAGAATGATATCATCGAAGTTCTAGTATTTTAGGATTTCTACGTACGATTTGGTATCGTATATATTTAGCTTAAATAAAATTTTCCTTTACATTCCTATATTCTTCAGAAATTAACACTCCTGTTTTTATAGCGAGGGAACTTTCACTGGTAGTCTTAATTTGAATGGAACATGTTTCATATTCATATCCCTTACCTGGTAGTTTCTTAAAGTATGTATTCCATTTTCTTATACTTCTGGCATGTATTTTACTTCTTTTTGGATGTATCCGTCAAGTCAATTTGTTGATTAATTTCCAGATATATGCATGTCTACTTTGGTCATTTGTTTTTTTTATGTTATAATTTAAAATTTCAGTTTTAATATTATCGTATTCTTCTTGTAGAATTATATCCTGTAAATAGTTTTTCTTGTGAATTATTTGTATTTAAAACGGAATAATCCTTATATAGTGTTTGATTGAAGTTACTTAGTTTGCTACTCTTTCTGTATTGGGAGATTCTTTTCTTTCTTATGGTTTTATTTTCAAATGTATCAATGAAGCTGCTGTTTCTTCATTAGCTTTTATGAAGAGTTCATATGAGTCTGTGGCAGATGTGTTTATGGATAATTTGTTAATATCGATATATATATATACATTTAACTGTGTTGCTGTATTCTTTGCTAATTTTCGGAACCTTTATTATGGAACATTAGTAGATTTTCCGTTTGTTTTATTTAACACTGGATCATAGCCTCATACGTATGATTTATGTGACGATTCTATTATTTGATTCATTACTGATAAAGTTAATGTATTTTTTACTTATAATTTTACTTCTTCTGCCTAATCAATGACTAGTTTTCCGTTGGTGTGTGTAATATTACTTTACTTACTTAATTTAGTCGAACTCTCGATTTTGCAATTTTCTTCCAAACATATCTCATTATCAATACATTTCTAATTTCATCAATTTCCTCCATGTCAGTATCGTCCTTTAAGTTGTATACAAATCTGTCACTGTACGCCGTCCTTGTTTTGCTTTCCTTTTAGTTCCCATAATATGAGGTTATAGGAAGCCTCTTCTTATGACGTATACAATGTCAAGCAATACGTATGACGTATATCTATACTGTTAGTAATTGTTGGCATGCCATTATATTGTTTCTTATTGGACCATGTATCTTTCCAAGACACATTTAAAAACATGCGAAGAAGTTTGGTGTAGCATCCATTAATTCGTTTTTCCAGCGATTTTTTGATAGTCGATGTTTAGCTACCATATAATAAAATAGTTTCTATGGTAACCTTGCAAATTTGGTTTGATTCCCAGAGCTTTTTCATTTTATGGCACGCTTTCCAGGCAAGTGCTTTACGGAATTCAAAATACTTAAGTGAGCTGTTCATCCATAATCCAAGATATTTGACGTAATCAACTATTGTAATTTGTGAATTTAACGTAGTGTATATATTGAATGGGTTTGTTTGAGCGAAAGCCATGATCTTAGTATTTTCCGAGTTTATCTGAATTCCAATTTCTGAATCATTCATTTCTTCTATGGAAATCAATTCTTGTGATTGCTAAATTTCTTCTGATATTAGAGTAATATCGTCGGCATAACTTAAATCAGAGATCGTTACTGCAGGTTTCCTGCGACTTTGTTTGCTAATTAGTTTGAAATCTAGTTCCACTTCATTATCCTTTATAGCCATTCTCATTGCATAGTCAAGTTTTATGACGAATAAGAATTGCCAATCTATCGCCCTGTAATATTCCTTTGTATATTTGAAACTCTTTGGTTTCGCCATCAGGGGTAATTACTTTTGCACATGTATCTGCATGTAAAACCGATATCATATATATTATTGCTCTAGGTGTACAGTAAGCATAGCAAATTTTGAACATACGACTTATATTAGTGCTATAAAATGCTTTCCTAAAGTCAACAAAAATGATTATTGCCTTCACATTATGAAATTTTATCCCTTATATTAATCTTCGTAGAGCAATGATGTGTGTTATTGTTGATCTCCCGGGACTAAATCCATTTTGATTAAAAGAGGGTTGTTGAATGGCTGACTTATATTAAAAATCATTTTATTTGTAACTTTAAGAGCGTCAGTAGATAGAGCGATACCTCTATAATTATCGACTTAATTTAAATGACCAGTTTTGGGAATAGGTATTATATTACAAAGGACGATTATGTTATTTTTTTTGCCATCAATTAGTACTCTATTTGTATATTCAAGTATAATATCATCGAAGTTGCAGTATTTAAATGCTTCGGGTACAATACCATCCAGTCTAACAGATTTTACATCTATTAAGTTATTCTTTACAGCTAGATACTCTTCTTTTGTAAAATCTTCACTATCAATGTCTAATGTTCCTTTAAATATAATGTCAGGTTCAAATGTATCAGTTTCATTTATATTTGCTCCACCGAGAAGATTTATAAAATGATTGAACCATTTATTAATTATTTTTTCGTTGTTGTCTCCTTTAATTATTCCTCTTTTGGAATATTTCCTCCCTGTCATATCGTGTATTAGTTTTCATGTTGCATTTTTTGCTATTTGATTTGCATTTTATATATATTTTACTTTTTTTTTTTAATTTGTCATGTTTTATTTTATCGTATGTTACCTGTAGTTTACTTTTTTGCTTCCTGCAGGTTATCTATTCTGAATGTTATATAAAATTGTATAAGCTTCATTCGCCATTTTACGAGGTTCGGCAATATCTGCATGTTGAGCTGGGCATTCAAATTTCCGTTTCTTTGTAAAAAAGAGTTTTGAAAGCATATTTGTTTACTATGATAACATTTTCGTAAGATTTAAATGAAGGTTCTAAATTGCATTCCTTAAAATTAATCTCATTATATATCTGCGTGACCATGTTACTTTATTCAATAGCGGTCTTCTTATTTTTTAAATATTGACCAATTATAGGCAGGTATTATGTATTATGTATTTTTATATATATATATATACTATATACATAATATATATACATTCTATATATATATATAAACGAATATTATATTTGTATAAGTGTATATGTTATTATATGTATACATGTAAGGTTATATAATGATTTACGATATTATAGAATATTATGTATATCTTGTTATCAAGAACGACGTGCAATCGATAGTACTACTTCCAATGAAAGATCATGCGAATTAGGTTATGACTAATGATATAACTTAATAATATAGATATATATATTTTTATTTTTTTTAATTTATTATAATCATACATGAAATACAGAGGTCCATAGAATATAAACGAAAATTAAAAAGAATAAACTAAAAAAAAAACAATTAATCTAAGAAATGAAATTTAAAATACTCTACAAACAATGAGTTATACCACATGGTAAACAGTGGCGATGGGAACACAATATTATATTCATATAATTGAACAATTAGTGAATTACACGATAATTGTATTCGTTTATATAGCGAATAATATTACTTGCATAATTTAACAGTTAAATTATTAACATAATCGTTAAAAAACATTACAGAGGCACTATTTCTACGTCTATAGTTCATAACAATACGATAAGCAGTATTATAAACTATATTAAGTTTAGCCGTGCAATATCTATTCGGTATCCATATGCTACTAATTTTGTATATATTAGAAACAAATGTGTTAAATAGAATACTTTTGGTATCCTTAGAGCAATGATTAAAGTTATATGATATTGCATAGCTTTGTTTATATAACTGTTTAATATTACTATATATATATATATATATATATATATAAATATCATCAAATAAGTCCTCTGAAATCCAATGTCCAAGATATCTATATGATTTGACAACTTTTAGAAGTTTATTATCTATATATAATTTCACAGGATTATGATATGATTTATCAAAATAAATTGGTAAATAACAGATTTATCAACATTAAACGTTATGTGGTTATGGTTAGCAAACTCTTCACAACAACTTATCAACAACTGCAAACCCCTTAGTGATGGTGGACATAATGCTGTATCATCTGCATAACAGAGATTATTTATGATATTTCCATTTAAACAATAACCTGAATGTATTTCATTTAATTTCTTAATCATAAGAGTATATATATATATATATATATATATATATATATATATAACTATAACAGATACTATACAATTATACAATAAACGAAAATATACTGTAATGTATTTGATTTATTATATATATATTTAAAACAGTATTTATACATTTTTCATTTGAAAAATAATGTATAATATGGTATGTTACATTATGTGTGATAATAGTGTGAATAATTTGCCAAGTCCGCTTTCTTATGTAAAGTTATTAAAAGTATCCATTATTAGGAATAATTTATGTATTCTATATATTTTGACTTACTTATTAAGTTATTCTAATTTATCCATTTTTCGTTTATTTTTACTATATAATTTATTTCTATTTGTGATTATTTTTCATTTATTTTACGGTAACTGTACATATTTATACTTTATACTTTGGATTATATATGTAGACTATATATTATCTTAAAAAAGTATCAATCAAGCAATCAGATAATAATATTAATATAGAAAACGCACAAAATCAGTTCAAAAGTATAAGTAGTTTGGTATATATTACAACATATTTTAAATATTTAGAGATTTATTTCAATACTATCAAATTTTATTTTAGATAGATAGATAATATTTAAATAAATATAGTTATACGATATGTATTAATCAATAATAATAACTGAAATATAAAAATAAAAAATAGTATATATAAATAAGTTGCGATTTATACACACCGTAATTAAATAACATTATAATAAAGGCTATATTTGGGATAAAACGAGATAAATAACATCATCAAATAAAAATGGATGATGTATCTGGTTGGGCATGCCCATATAATATGATATACATTAGTATTATAAATTATGAGGGTTGGATAGTTTCGGCATATTATATATTTGACATATAAACTTCACACATAAAATATCAAATGATGCATCAGATAATATCATATACCCAAATAAATAGATTTGGAAGATAATTTGATAATAATAAGTGAACAATATGTTGTACATATTGGAATAATATTAGCTGAATTCAATATAGTATGGAATTAACCTTTATCTAGAATACGATAACAAATAATAGATGAACGATGATACAATCGTAAGATGATAATGTTACCATATATCTGGTTAAACATCACAAATTAATTAAATGTATTATGTTAAATTACAAATACATTATATTAATATATCCTGTTATATAGATACATCATTAAACCTAAAATATTTCATTAAAAATGAATCATTAGTATAATCAGAATTTAGAATAACAAATGATAATTATTCAGAAAGAAAATTTGTTTTATTAAGATCATTTGTATGAATGATATTACGATCGACTAAATGTTTAAGTAGAGGAATGCGATTTTTTTATTTAATTTGGTTATCAAACAATTTAAAAATAATATGTTATTGTTTATTGAGCATTTTGTTTTTAATATCAATACTATTGCTTTACTTTATCTAAAAGTAAATATAGAGTATACCTCATAATATAACAAGTAACTATTTTCTATGTAAGACTATGTACATATTTAGTATTTTCTTAATTAATAAGGGATAATCATTTATTTTAATAGAAATATAGTATGTATGTAAAACGTAATGATATTATTAGTAATATTATATGTAATACACATTTTTATTAACTTATCACAGTTATTGCATGATGACATAACAATAGTTCATGTAATATTTCTTTTAATACTAACAATATTGTTAATTTAAACCAAGGGTTGGAAATGTATTATGCTTAGTATTACCATAGTTTAATTAATTATTGTGGATTATAAAATCCGTGTAAATATACAAATGGTAACTAATATGTGCATCAAATTAAAATATACTTAAAGGTGTAATATTATATATTAATTATTTTATTAGTTATAAGTTACCACATGTGTGTCCGCATTGGTCAATATAGTAACTTAGATTCGATCAATAATAGTATGTTGAAATATCCATTGATCATACAAGCATCTATATATGGAAATACGTTGTTTATTTATCAAGTAATATAACAATTATATATATAAATATATTTATATATAATATTTCATTATATTATATTATATTTCATAATATTTAAGTTTTTTTAATCTAAATAAACTAATATATATAATTATATGTATGATATATAGGGAATATTGATGTCGATTTTGAAATTATAACATGCAAGAAAAGTTGTTACACTATGATAATAATACTTTTAAATAAGGTGTGATACATACACACATAATCACATATATATATATATATATATATATATATATATATATATATATATATATACATACAAGGTAGTCAGGAGGTTGTGGTTAATAGCTTTGTGGATGGTCAGGGAGAATTTGTACGTTATTCGGTAGAGGATTGGCAGCCAGTGTAGTTGTTTTAGGAGAGGTGTAATGGAGTCAGAAGAACGACGGGAAAGTAAATGGACGTAGCGAACTACAGCGTTTTTCAGTCGATGTAGTAGTAATAATACAGATATACGATGTGTGAAGTGTCACATTCGATAAGGAGATCTTAGTGACAATGAAGTGGAATTATATATATATAAGCCGTAATTGAAATGTATTGATATGCATATTAAATGTGGGTTTAGTTTTTATAGCTGGCAGTGTCAGTATAATATCATAATAACGGATGTTACTTAATAAACGAGATTTATAAGATATATAGTTTATTATATAGACATAGGAGAATTGATTAATTGATAACAATTACTTAAGGGGACGAGCACCATTCGTTTTATCATACAATTTTATTATATTTTGTTTATGAGAAAATATGTATAAATAATTACTTTTACATATATACATCTAAAAACTGTGATATAAATCGTCATATAAGTATCTGAAAAATTATGTTTTCTAAAAACTATTTTTCACAATATTATTCAAAATAGTTAACATTATAAGAATATATATTATATGATAAAATTGTGAGTACTCTATCGATTGAAACAATTTGAAAACCATTAATAACTGTCATATTATGTTGTTTATTTATAATTTATATTTATGCATATGTGTATACATAGTTAACGCTACATGTATTGTATTAACCTATGAATATTCTAACTTTTATACCTGTATTTTCTGTTAGCGTCATTCATTTCACAATGTATTGTTATTACAGTGATTTTTTTTACATATTTCTATATCATGATATACCTATCTCTTACTAGTATATATATATATATATAATTATTTTATACATATTTATAATGATAATACATATTTACTCACATATATATATATAAATATATATACATATATTTTATTGCTATATTATCAGTTATTCTATAGTATATCCAACAATATAAATAAAAATCACTATAAATTTACTATACAAATAACGATTTACTTTGATCTCGATTATCTCAGTATTTATTTTCTCATGCATACCAACTTTAAAAACCATAAGTCTTTTTTTCACTTTATTACATTTCATTCAAATCTTCACCATCATAAAGACATTTTTTTTTATATATAAAACAGTGGTACTTTTTTATTTTAGTCATAAAGAAAATATATAATACAAATAATTTAACATACACATTACAAATTAAAGTTTTATAAAACATAAATATGTTATGATTGGTAATTGAAATAAATAATGTTCTACTAATTTCATATAGAATAGAATAAACCCTATACAATAAAAAAAATGTTAAATGTATAATTATATTGTATAAAAAGTCTTAGGATTTTTAAAACACGTACCAATTCCCTATATCCTACATGTTAAAATCCATTTATATACCGAGTGACGCTCGTCCCTTTAATGTAATTAAATATACTGAACAAAATAGTAATTTTATACTCTTTTTGATATCTTAATGATCGAAATATGGTTTACAAATGTGGTTTTAGATATACAGATATTACAAAGTAACATACTAGAAATAATTCAGGAAACGCAATCAGTATTCATATCAAAAAGCCGGTTAAAAGTATGAGGAAAATAAAGGTAGTTAACGAAAATATACAGATGGTGGGGTAGTATCGATATTAATTAATGGGAAAATTCGTTGTTAGTTTAGCTATATGCAATATATCAGCTATATGTGATGAGATTTAGGGTATATATGGATACATACACATATATATATATATATATAAATAAATTAGAGAACGAAAACATGGTATGTACATATTAAGTAGTGGATCATTAATATGAGTCAATTATGTTGGTGTAATATATGCTGTGAGATTATGGTTAAATAAATTGTATTAGTTATATTATAGATTAGTGCTAGTAATATGTTATTTAGAGTTATGTTATGATACTTCTATGACAACACAATTTTACACATAATAGATGACTTCAATTGAGAATATATGATAATATATATATATATATATATATGTTATAGAGTGATTCATGATAATATAAACCTAGACACACGTATATTGCAATTAAAACCATAATGATGCATACGTTATGTACACGACCACTATATTGTGTTCGAGAAACACACTAATGCATTCAGGTTATGTGTACGGCCACTATGCTTTGTTAGAGAAACGCACTGATGTGTAACCGACATCATTAAACGTATTCTGTTATAATTCACCTGCATCAGTTACACATCAGACATTACTAGTGTACGTTTATTCTTGATATCATATTATACGAGATTCGTCGAACCCAGATATACGGTTGATCTAATTGAAATAAAGTTGAATAATATAAACACACTTGTGGATCATTTGTGTAAACATAACGAGACGACGCATTGATAAAAGTGCTCGTACAACATATATATATATATATATATATATATATATATATATATTTCTTGCGTTTATTTCTTGCGTTTATTTGTTTTATTTTTATTTTTAATTACAAACTATATCGTTTTTATATATTTATAGATATACATATTTTGATTCATATATTCAAGTGGATAGCGGCGTATGTGTAGTATATGCTTGGTGATAGGTCTCGGGGAGTATGGATATCATCAGTATATATTGTGGCGGAAGATAGGCACCCACGGCATATGATTTAGTAGACCCTTTACCTGAAATATGAAACGTCATTTGACACATATATGTATATTTCTTTGTAGTATATTTCTATATTCATGAGCTTCTAACATATAACCTATAATTTACTATATATTGTGTTTGTTTATTTTGTATTGTTGTTTTTATTCTCTAGCTGGTGTATAATTCATACAAGTCTAAAAAAAGAATTATATATATGTCTTAAAATGATCCATTTTTATTATATTCACAAATAATTTTGTATTATATATATATTATTCAGACTGTTACTTTTAAAAAATAAATTAATTTCATTTCATTTCATTTCATTACATAGCAAGTGAATACTTTAGGTGCAAGTTAGATTATTCTGCACAGTAAATAATAAAGTTGTAGGTTAGATTATTCGATAAACGACATTATCTTCAATAGTGTACAAATATCTCAAATATATGTAGAAAAGTATGAAAATGAATATAATATATAAATAGTTAGTAATTAACACCAGTAAAATATTAAAAATCCAGCTACTCGATCGTGAAAATTAATATTTGATAAAATAATAGATTTAGTTAGAATGTAAACGTAAAATCATATATATATATATATATATATATATATATATATATATATATATATATATATATATGTATGTATGTGTTTGTATGTATTTATAAAATATGTTTATTATTATTATATAAATTTAAACAAATAATACAGATTAAAATAGCTAGAGGATGTTTAGAAACTATTTATACTCCCATAATATTGAATAGAAAAATTCGAGCATTATGTACTAAATTACACAGAGAACATGGAATTCCACAAAATATAATCTGCTATTCATGTGAGTATAACTAATATATATATATATATATATATATATATATATATATATATATATATATATATATATATATATATATTATCATATTATATATTATTATTATTATTATCAGATTTAGGCAATTACATGGTAATTACTATTTACATGGTAATTAATTATAAACGTAATGGTGCTTATCGAGACACTTGTCCCTTTATATTAATATTAATAAAATATAATAAAACAATGATTAACATCTCGAATATTATTAAAATCTTTAACTGGCAAATATGGAGAAGATATATTAAAATTAATATAAACATTATTTATATGGTAGGATCAAATTTGTAGGACCACTAATCGATGTATCATATATTAATACGTATAAAAAATAGATAAAATGAAATATATATATATATATATATATATATATATATATATAAATAAATAAATAAATCAGATTTATTATTTCATGTTGTAAAGCATTAAATAATGGAGAAGTTAATAAACAAATGAATTTGTTTTTGCGAAGACTTCCCCAATCATCATATTCTAGATAAGTTAGATTCTCATGAGTAAAAAATGTAAATATAAATAATTAAAATGTAAAGAATAAAAAATATGTATAAATAAGTCAAGTTAAAATAAATGATGTAAATAATAAAAAATATGTATCAATAAGTCAAGTTTAAAATAGATGATGTAAAGAATAAAAAGTTTTTTATATAAATTTTTGTAAATAATAACTTATTTAAACATAAATTATTCCATGATTTAGGGCCTTTAAATGATAATGAATTATGATGACGGCTTGATTTTATATAAGGTAATTTAAAATTATGATAAGTATTTTTGTATATATTATTATATGTAGGAAATAATAATGATATTCTGCTTGGGCATTTCTTTAAATGTACATTATGCATGAATAACATATTTTTATAAATTATTAAATCTTTAAATTTTAATATATTAGAACTTAAAAATAAATTGTTAGTATTAGTCAAAATAAAAATATTATTGACAATTTTAAAGATGTTTTTATTTACAATTCGAATAGCCTTTTTTTGTAGAGTTGAAATGCATTGAAGGTTATTATTAAAATTATTTCCCCAAATGTCTAAACAATACATGATATGAGGCAAAAACAAGGAATTATAAAGTAGCTTTAATATATATATATAGGTAAATAGCTTAGATTTCTTAATATATAAATAACATGTGATAATTTCAATTGTATTTTCCTTATATGTTCTTTAAAATTTTAATTATTATCTATAATAACACCAAGAAAAGTATAACTAGATACTAAGCATATATTAGTTGAATTAATAGATATAGCTTTAATAATATGAGCATCTTTGTAAGGTAATACTTTTGTTTTATCAATATTTAATATTAATCTATTATTAGTGAACCATTCATGTAAATTTAAAATAACTAAATTTAAACTATTACATAGAATCTTATTACTTGGTTAACTAATGCTAACCGAAGTATCGTCAGCAAAAAGTATAAGATTAAAATTAATATTTAAATTATGTAAGGCCATATGGATATCATTTATATATAAAATAAAAAGTAAGGGTCCCAAAATGGAATTCTGTGGTACCCCAATATTAATGATATTTCTTTCAGAAAGTTCATTATCTATTCTACTTTATTATTCCTTTCTAAGTTAGATTCAATACAATTATAGTGATCATATAGTGCATGCGAAGTTGAAGAATTTCTAATAAAATATATATATATATATATATATAGTTTAATTTAGTAATTGTATTGAAGAACAATATACAAACAAACAACTATATATATATATATATATATCAGAATATAGGTATGACCATAGTTAATGAAGAAGCGGGTTGCTTATCTAGTCATTTACCCATTTCACTTTTCTAAAGAACATTTATGAGGAGAAAAGTATAGTGAAAGTAAAATTAAAATAAATATAATAAAATTAAATTTTAAGATTTAAAGTTAGTAAAAGTTATATTCAAAATAACAAAATTATATATACAAATTTAATTAATTAGTTTACTATTAGAATAATACTTTTATAAAAAATCAGAGATATTAAATTATTAAATTTATATCCAGAATATCCAATTTGAGGATATATAATGAGGATATATGGTGTATCAATTTCGGGTATCTAGGTGCCATAGGGATCATATTTATTCCAAAAATACGAACACTGGCAATACTTGACTCTCACTACAAGCAAAGCTGGGCAGTATCGCCGATACAGTATCTATTAAGGCAAAAAATCAGTATCGTAGATACATTTGTATTTGTATTTGTATCTATTATAAAAATTACAAAAGTATTTGTAGTCGTATCTATTAGTCATAAATAGTATCTACGATACGTATCTACTAAGACAATTATTTAAACAGATACATTTTATTAAATAATATATCATTTGATTATTATATTTATTTTATATCAATATTTTATAATATCATTTTATAAATTAATTTTAATATATATATACATTATATATATTTTTTAATAAAATATCTTTTGTTAATATTGAAATTAATTCATTGTTAACAATTATGATATATCAATTATAGTGATTTATTCTCAAAAACCATTATATACATTTATTGAAAACAGACATTATTTTGATAATATATTTTATATAATAATTGATTTATAATTTAAAATTATATATTATATAGAAATATAAAATTATTTTAATAAATATGATTCTAAATTCTAAATAATAATAATTAATAATATATTAATAATTTATTTTTTGTATATTTGATAATTTACTATATTCATGTTTGACATTCGAAAGTAAAGGTCGCTGATTATTTTTAGTTGAAAAATAGTATATTGTAATAATGTATATTTCTCTATAGTCTGTAATAGCTCATAGGGGAGACGATCAAAAAGGACGAGTTGAGGGTTAAAGGTTACATTTTAAATACGAGTTAATAGTATATATAAAATAATTTGTATAAATATGTGTGGGTTATTTGGTTTAATTGGTTTAGTGTTGTCCTGCTTGGTTTTTTTTAACTACATTACATCCAAAGTGAGCCTATATAAATTTATTTCGCATTTAAAATGTAACCGTTAACCCTCATCTCGTCCTTTTTGATCGTAGTTTAGATCATATGATAATATATACTATATATACTATATAGTATAATTTAAGATGAAATAAACGCTTGTACACTAAAATATTCATCGTGGGCATCATTACATTTTAATAAATATAAAATGTATTATATATCATCTATTGAAGAACACGTTATAAGGTGTACATATTTAATATTTCATTTTAAAGGAGGTATCCCACTAGCAGTATTTCCGGAAATAATGTCCTGAAATATTTATAGAAAGTTATTTTCTAGCAAGTTAACTACAATTGTAGTGGGTTACCCTCTTACTTTACTGCAACTTTCTGGAAAAATAGTATCTTTAAAGGGGGTATCCCACTACAAATTGCTAGAAAATCACTTTCTATAAAACATTTCCAGACATTAATTCCGTATAAAGGGGGTATCCCACTACAAGATTTTCCGGCAACTTACCGGAAATATTAAAACTTTAAAACCATTTTCTATCAAGTTGTAATGTGATAACAATAAAGTTATTATATTTCGTTTAAGTTGCCGGAAAGTAAGGAGGTTTCCCAGTAAAATTATAGTTAACTTTATAGAAAATAGTTTTAAAGTTAAAATACTTGTAGTGGGATACCCCCTTAATATTCCTTGATATTTACTTTCAAATAGACATCGATGAATATATATATATATATATATATAAATATAATTTATATCTATATACTATATAAATTGTATATACTTATAATGTATTTGTATCTACTAAAATGTATCTACTAAGAAAATTATGTATTTGTAATTGTATCTACTATGATTTTTTATAAAGTAATTGTAGTAGTATCTATTATAAGAAAAAAGTGTGTAATTGTAATTGTATATATTATACATTTTTCGAGTATCGTGCCCAGCTCTGACTACAAATATATCCTTTTCCTCGATACGTACCATATCCATATTAACACAAAAACATCAGATACTTCGTCATAACAAAAATACAATATAAAATAGAGTTAACGTTATTAAATGTGTTATTATAATAGATTACTTTTTATAATAGTAATATTTTTATTATAATACAATACATTATTAAAATTGATAGAATAATGCCATTCATCTTGTAATAAATAAAATTTAAAGTAAGACATATAAAATAAAAATAAAATACTTAAAACAAAATATATTAATAATTCGACAAAACTTTAATAAATATATAGTTTAACATACATATATATATATATATAAATATAATCAATAACTAATAATAAGCCAATACGTAATTTGTATTATGTCAAAAGAACTTGAACATGTTTTTTGGAATATTGTATTATGTGATAAATAAATAAATAAAATAAAATGTAAAATAAAAGTAAATAACAAAAATAAAACTAAAACAATATAACAGTATTATTGGTCATAATATCATGAGTATATCATTAATATATATATTCCAATATTTAAAGGTGATCATTTATTACCATCAAATTATCGTGCAATCAGTTTATTGCCATCCATTCTCATTATTTTTGAAAAAATATTATCTTACTATCTATTATATTATTTAATAAACTATTATATACAGAACAATATGTATTTTTATCCGGTAAATTCACGGAACTACAACTTATAGAATTGTATAGAAATATAAGTAGAGCCACTAACCATTATTTTAAGACTGATATTATATATATATATATATATATATATATATATATATATATATATATATATCGATATGGCTAAAACTTTTGATAAAGTATGCAATTCTAAATTTCTAAAGAAGATGTATAAATTAGAGATTGGTGGTAATGTCCTTAAGTGGTTTAGCTCATACCTTACTAATCGATTTCAAAGAACTATAGTAAATGATGAATTTTCTGATTATATTCATGCAAGTTCATGTGTTCCTCGAGGTTCCGTTATTGGACCTCTTCTATTAATAATATATATCAATGACCTCCCTTCGATATTGTCATCACAACTAACATGCTCTCTTTTTGCCGATGATGCTAACATATCTTTATCGTATAGGAATAATACTGAACGTAATATCCTTTAATCAGGACTTATCAATATGATCTATATGATTGGACAATAAAATGGAACCTTCAAATAGCTTTTGAAAAATGCGTCTTTATGTTAATCAAAAAATCTGATATATCATTATATTCGATAAATAATACCCTGATTCCTAAATACTCTAATTTTCGAGACATTGGTATTGTTTTTAATGATAATATTAAATTCAATATTCACATTAATAACATATGTAGCAAAGCCTATGTGATCTATAATATAATTTTTAGATATGTTACTACATTATCTAGTCAAAGCCTATACCACCTATATACGGCCATTATTCGAATATGGTTATTCTATTTGGAATCCAGGCAAATACTTTTTTGGCCTAAACAAACTTATTGAAAAAGTTCAACATAAATTTACTAAGCGAATTTACTTCAGATGTAACTTTATTAAATCAACTTATGATACTAATTGTGTTTTCTTAATTTAATGTATTTATCCCATCGCAGATTAAGAGCTAACCTGATTCTGGCTTTCAAGATACTGAACAATCTCGTGGAATTGATAAATCATCGCTATTCACAACGTATTCAACAAGTAATCGTGGACCTCTAATTAAAATATGCAAAGACAAATGTATTAATAAAGTAACTATCAATTCATTCAGCAACAAAGTGAGTACCACTTGGAATTCACTTCATCGTTCTGTGGCTTCGACTAAATATATAAGCATATTTATTACAAATATAGATACTATTAATATTAATGGAAACTTTTATTCTCAACATGTAAAAATGTAATGTCGTTATTTTTATAATTTTATTGTTTTTCTAGTTTTTGTTTTGTACTTTATTTGAGTATTTGATCTTACAAGCTGTATAATCATTTGATATTATAGGTGTGGAGAGTTGTCACAAAACCAAAATGCAGATACCGTCCATCCCTCACGATTGATGGGCATATAATCCTATATATAGGATTATATGCCCATAAATCCTGAGGGATATATACCGCCCATATATGGGCCTACCAACCAGATACCTCCTCCCTAGTTATTTGATGATGTATTCAGCATGTTTGAAATATTGCTTTATTATTATTTTATTTACTTTCGGTGTGTGTAAATCACAACTTATTATATTTGCTAACTATTATTTATATATTTCTGTCATTATTATTTATTGTTACCCATCGTTTTGAATTTATTCAATAAACTATTATCTATCAATCTATTTTCGGAAATTGGTTGGCTTGATAACCAATTACAATTATCCCATTTATTGACGTTATAAATAAAATAAGAAAATAATAATGTTATAAACGAATGTTGGCAAGGAAGAGGCAAAGATAACATGTGGATATTACAATAATCCACTATGGCAGTAATTTCGATAAATATCGAGACCACCGGCAATCACACGTATACTAAGTAACTAAATATCACGTTTATTAAGACCTAGGTTTAGTAGGTATTATGTGGTTAGCGCCGAAGGAATACCTGCGCCAATTCCAGTACGATGCGCTGAATAATATTCTGTTCGCACCCGTTATTTGCTTGGTATAAGCGATGTTATCTGTAGTATTGTAGTAGTTAGTCTTTTTTGTGTTGTTTATATCGGTATTTTTTGTATCTATTGATATTTGTGTATCTATTATATATGCAGTATCATTTTTATAAATTATTAAATCTGGTTTACGTAGGCCATTTCGAGTTTGGATGTGTGGTTCTAGAATAGTGATATACTTATGTTTGTTTAGTATTGACATAAGTAAACTATTTATATAATTGTGTCTATGTATTCTATTATTGTAATTATAACTACATGTTTGCATTATATGGTTTAAGCAATCGTAGTTATAATTACATCCCCTCATTAAACATTTATTATTCGTATTAGGGAACATTCGTTTAGATATAAATTTTGTATATAATAATGCATGTTTTAGTTTGATCGAATCGACGAAGTCTTTACCATTTAGTAATCTAGTAGGGAATTTAATCCAGTTATTAATAAAAGGTGCGTGGTTACCATAATCGAGACCTCGTCCATCCGCCGAATTAATAAGATATTTAGTATGATATACTTTAATGTCGATATTAGTAGTAAATAATATATTATCATAGTATCTTGGAGATGACCATTTTAATATAATATTATTTGGGAGGGTTTGTATTATGAGATCATCATTTCCACGTGTAGAGTTTACCCGTTTGAGGCGCATAACTGGTATTGTTAAAAATAGACGGGTGATCGCCAATCCTCCAATACTACATGGTGCATAAAAGACACCAAGGGAAGTATATTTAGGTAGTCGCAACCACCGTCTAACAAAAGACCTAATTGATCTATCCATAGTTTTCAATGTATTAAGATATATATTAGAGAAAGTTAGCCTATGTAATACACTTGGTAAAAGATAAGATTTTAGTATATCAAGTTTTTGTTGAGGTTTTAATAATGCTTTAGATATTGATATTAATTTAGATGTTAACTCTATTACTATTGTATTATTATTATCTATATGTCCTATTTCGATACCTAAGTATTTATATGTATCATCAATAGTCAAGGGTTTAAGGGGAATATTATCAATTATTATAAAGCTATATGGATTACAGATCCACTGCTTTTTCTTAGGGTTAATAATAATGTTAAGAGTTGCACTCTTTGCTGGATTAATATCAAGCCCACATTCTTTAAGTCTATATATAACATGATCTACCTGGGCTTGAAGACTAATTTCATCCTTTGCAAAGAGTATGAGATCATCAGCGAATGCCATATATTTAACGATGCTATCATTATGTATGCTAATAGAACTGGGTAAATCAGAAGTTACGTAATCAATTACTCCATTAAATAACATGGGTGACATAGGGTCACCTTGTTTTACGCCGCGATTAACTAAGATACTAGGATATACGATATACCTTTAATGCATTAAAGCATTCCTGAACTTCATTATAACTTATAGGCTGGGTATTATCTACAGAATTATTCACGAATGAATGTCTGAAAGAAATGGACTTTGTATTTAATAATTCGCTCCAAAATTTAAATTGATTTTCAATAGGTACTTCATCGCACTCAACAGTAATATCGTCATTATCAAAAATTGCTCTAGATAGACCAGATCTATTTTTAGTAAACATATTCTGTGTTTTTGCATATTGGATCCGCCTATGTCTACGCTTAAACGCCTTATTAGATAATATGCATATATTATTTGGGTTTAATCTGTTATTATTAATAAAATTACTATTCAATATTGTAATAACTTTGTTATTAATTATATTAGTAGATTGTTGTAAATATCTATGATCAAGATCGATTAAATGTTGTATATTATTAGATTTAAAGTTTTGTATATGAAAGAGTAAATCAGGTAGTAATGGTATTGTAGGAATATTATCGAGAATATATTGTAGTATATTTAATTTTATTATATTATTAATATTGTTTAGTGAATGTTTTTTTTTTGTATTGATTCTACAAGTCTATTCATATAATTATTGTTTATTTCATCGAGTGTATTACGTCTATTTATGCTTGGGTGATTTTGAATAGTATTTGTATTTGAATTAATATTATGTGTATGATGTATATTTCTATTTGTATTTTGTAAATTAGTATTAATATTAGTGCAATGTGTATTTATATTTGTATCTATATGTATGCGTTGTCGTGAAATATTTAGGTCAATGTTATTATCAGTATATGTTGCAGTATTATAATAACAATTTATACCAGTATTAGTAAATGTATCTGTGATTATGTCACTGTTAGTATCATTATTAGTATCAGTGTTAGTAGTACTGTCATTATCAGTGTTAGTAGCGGTATCAGTAATTATGGCATTATTAGTAAGTGTATCATGTATGTGTATAGTATGTCGTAGTCATTTGATATTCTATGTGTGGAGAGTTGTCACACAACCAATATGCATATACCGTCCATCCCTCAGGATGTATGGGCATATAATCATATATGGGCCTAACCAACCCGATACCTCCTCCCTAGTTATTTGATGATGTATTCAGCATATTTGAAATATTGCTATATTATTATTTTATTTACTTTCGGTGTGTATAAATCACAACTTATTTATATTTGCTAACTATTATTTATATATTTCTGTCATTATTATTTATTGTTACCCATCGTTTTGAATTTATTCAATAAACTATTATCTATCTATCTATCTATATATCTATATATCTATATATATATATATATATATATATATATATAAATATATAGTATGGATGCATTTGATGGCTCCAAATGTTACCAGTGTATATACTATTGGCGAAAGTATATTCCCTAAGGTTTTGGACTTGATTAACCTACATTCGGAAAGTTGATATACTATGGTTGTTTATGCTTTATGAGTTGATGATTTATTTTACTAATTTAATTTTTCACTCTATTTTTTGTTCTACTATTTCTTGATTTTAATTATATTCCTATATAATTTTTTCTTCTCGTAATCATAAAAGGGTGAAAGACTTGATAAGCTCTGATTCTTCCTTCACCCAGGCAATTGCCAAATCTGATTTTATTATTATTATTATTATATATATATAGATATTTATACTGAATATACTATATATATTTATATATATATATATATATATATAATTTATAATACTTAATAGTGAAATGTTACTGATATACATACAAATATACATAACACTTAGAAACTATAATACAACTTATCATATAAAGAAATTAATAAAATATAGTTCATCCACTAATTTATTATTAAAATTAAATATTAAATAATGGTAATTATAATATATTAATAAATACTAAATGTATATAATAGTAAATATAAATATTAGAGTTAGCAATTTAATTTAAATTATTGAATATATTTATTTATGAATTAATTTGTATATGTGATCATATTAGATAAATAGCGTAATATATATATATAATCATATCATACAACATTTTAATAATTTGAGCTTAGGTCAAAAACATAAATAATATTATTTTTGTTAAGATATAGTAATATATCAGATACTTCCTTAGCAGATGTAAGATATATACAAATATCTATAGTTTTATGATAAGGTAATTTGTTTATAAAGATTATAATTTATTTTAGAAAAATAATTATTAAATAGATTCGCTGATATATGTTGTACTAATGTTAGTTTGTTAGTTTTATAGTATTTTAATATTGGCATTTGAATATTTCCATTTACTTCTGTCATCTTTATATTATTTGTATAATCAGCTTATTTAATTTGAGACCCAGCATGTAATATAACAAATATAATATATTATATAGTATTAGTTATAAATGATTAACTTAATTTTTACATTACTAATATTATGTTGAATACTGTTTCTATATATTATTTAAATATATATATATATATATATATATATATATATATAATAGTGAGCGCTATTCTCGAATGTGTTTTAAGTATACTATAGTATGTTACTTATATATATAATAATAATAATAATAATAATAAATAGTGCGTAGTTAATAGCATACAAATACAAAGGATATATACAGAATATTCTCTCGATATAAAGAATAAAATATAATAAAATGTGTTATGAATTATAATATTATATATATATATATGTTAAATAAACATAGTACGTAATGTAATTTTTAAATATATCGCTTCTTCGATATATGGTAGATGTCCGTATATCGCCTGGAAGATTATTCCACGTATACGGCTATAGCCATATACCGAAAAGCCCTTCTGCTATGTTGTTTTCTGTTGATGGTAGGTTGCGTAAGTAACTTACAATTCACGTTTATTAGTGGTAGTATACATTTTTTAGATGTAGTGGGTCAGTTAAGTATGTTGAAGTATTTTTTAGAGAACAGTATTAATTTAGTAATTCTTGTTTTAATTCGTAAGTCAATTATTACAATTTTTAGAGAAGACATTAATTATGAAATAGAGCATCTATCAAATGTACTATTATTAAAAATAAGTCGAGTAGTATATTTTATAATTCAGTATAGTTGTAATAGTTGTAATTTAGTTGAGTTAGTGAGTAAAGAGAGCAGTAGTCAATTCTGGAAAAAAAATCGCTAATAGGTAGACTGTTTTAGATGGTAGATATTTCCGTATTTTGCATAGTTGAATAAGGTGAGTAGTCGTTTATTTAGCTACTGAATTTATATGTGTAGTTAGAGTTAAGTAATTTGTTAAAGTTACTCCTAAATATTTTGTTGAGTATTATGGAGATATTATAGTGTCATATAATTATATTGTGGTAAAGTTAGATAATGTATTAGAAATGTTTAAAGGTGTTGTTTTAGTTGAGTTAAGAAATAAGTAATTAGTTGTCATCCAATTGCGTAAATCAATGATATAATTATTTAAACGGGAATTATTTATTGGTGACATAATAATAATACCATCAGCATATAAATGATATATGATTGCAGGATAATTTAGAAATATTCTAGATATTGGAGTGATATATAAGGAATACAGCAAGGGACCTAGTACAGTACCTTGTGGCATTCCAATTAAAAGCGTTTAATTGGGAGATATGGATTTAAGTTTTATGTTATATGTTCGGTTGGTAATGTAGTCTTATAGTATATTTAATGCATCGTTGTTAATGTTTATTAGCTGTAGTCGGTTTAAAAGTATATTGTGGTTAATTGTATCGAAGGCGGAAGATAAGTTGAAAAGAATTACTTATGTAGGAGTGTTATTTTCAATGTTATGTAGGAGGTTGTCAGTAACGTAGAATTTAGATGTTTCAATATTATAGAATGTCCTATATCCAGATTGATATTTATCAAAAAGACTGTTGCTATTTATGTGGTTAATTAATTGTTTACTAATAATTCGTTCGAATATTTTAGCTAATGTAGGTAATTGATAAACATAGGCCTGTAATTTGATAGCACATTAATAGCACCTTATTACTTTTCTATATTCTAGGAGTTATAGAAGCTTGTTTGAAATATTCTAGTATTGTATTCGTTTTTATACAGCCCGTAAGTAATTGTCGTATTATTGGAGTAATGCAATATATATATATATATTTATATATATATATATATATATATATATATATATATATATATGAATAATATATATGAATAATATATATGAATAAAGTATTAATATATTAATTTTGATTACTTATTCGCTTTATAGCTCTATGTTTTAGGCGATGTTTTGCACATTATTGTAATAATATAACATATGAAATTCCTCCATGTTATTATAAATATTATAAATTATTAATATAAATATATATGTTATATATTATTTAAAAATATTAATAATTCAACATATATATATATATATATCTTGAATACATTAATAATATAATATTAGATACAGAATTCAACACTTTAAAAGCTAATTGGAAGTTTAGTGATGGAACAAATATTATTGATGTTAATATATATTTTATATATTATTTTTTAAATATTGAATTATATTTTATAATTTATACCATTTTAATAAGTATTATCACAATTTAATAATTTAGTTTTTATTTATAAATTATATTATGTAACGATTATCATTATTATTAAGTTTTGTATATTGATAGTAAAATAATACGTATAATAATACATATATGTTAATTCACATATATAAAACATAATATTTGTGATAACTAGTTAATTTATAAATTTCACATTGTAAATTAATTTAAAATATTATAACATACATTTTATTCTAAATTAAAATCAAATAAATAAATACTAATATATATATATATATATATGTTGTCTCCGGAAAACGGAGAATGATAGTTCTCGACAGGTTATAGATTTATTGAATAGAAACTGGACGTTGATGGGGAATGTGGTGTGGTTCGTGGATGGACGTGGATGGGGGTGGGGTGTGGTTCGAGGATGGGGTAGATAGAGAAGGGGTGCGTTCGTGGATGGGGGTATATTTGGAATGGAGGATGGACTTATTGGACGAATCGCGAATGGAGGAAATCCTCAAACTAAAACAAATATGAATAAATATTAAACATCATAATATCAACATGCATGATTAAATATGTATCAATCGAGAAGTTCTCACAATTAATATGATATGATTTACTAGTCTTTCAGTGTACGCTGTATGCACTAATAAACCATATCATACCGAACTTCTCGATAATAACGAAATCACGTGATGGGCGTAGTGGGCGTATATCTAATTAGATAACTAGATTAAACTAGTTAATATAATTATAAACTACGCTCTCTTTTACAATTTACAAAACAGAAATCAAATTATATAAAAAACACAAATCACAAAATATATTAAATTAACATTTATCTAAATTACATAACACATGTATACTTCATGCACAACATATGTATAAATACCTACACACAGTTATACACGTAGTTGCCATACTACATATATATATATATATATATATATATATATATATATATATATGATTGTACGTAATATGATATAGTAATTATTAGGTATATCATAAATCTAATAACATAATCAATACATATAACTAATATAATATGTATTCGATAATTAATATAATAGGCACATATATATATATTATAATCTGTATCAACTTTATTTATATCTCCTTTATTATTGTAATTTTATATTTTATCTTTGTTTCTAATTTTAAATTTTATTATTTTCGTATGTTATTAACCTTTTATTTAATCATTTCATTGTTTTTTTATATTAATATGATTTTATTATTATGTTTATTATTATTTCTATTTTATTATTTTATTTGAATGGAAATGATGATTTGACATTGCACATACTGTTAGGAGGTTTCGAATTAATAAAGCTAATCGCTTTCACTGATCATCCTTAGACTTTGTCTATAAACTGAATTCATTCATTCATTCATATATATATATATATATATATATATATTATTAGTATTATTAGTAAGTGTATACATAGTGAAATAACAATATATTCATAAATATAAATAATTGCATTTAAATAATATTTTAATATCTAATTTTATATGTATTTATATCTAAATTTATAGTTTTATACTTTTCAATTTAGAAATAAAATTAATAATTGATTATGTAATAATTTATTTTTGGACATGTTGTATTGCTATATTTAATTTATTGGATATATCTTTTTTAGCAATTAAATTATAAATTATACATATATCATATATGAATTATGTATTACTTATATTGATAATTAAAATCTTATAATTAATCTATAATTAATATTTTCAAATAAATAGTTACAAGGAGTATATGTAGTTCACAATACATTATAGGTGTATGCATATATATATATATATATATATATATATATATATATATATATATATATATATATATATATATAATATTGCATACTATATTTAATTTGTAATATATTCATAATTAAATTACAGCTAAATGTTAAAAAAAGTTAGTAATATTAATATATTAGATGTACTATTTAGTAAAATATATATAAATATTAGTAATACAAAAATTAAAAAAATATATATATTTATATAAATATTACTAAATTTTTTTTTACATTTATCTGTAAATTAATTATGAATATATTACAGAATTATGTGGAGTGGTATTGTGTTTATTAATAGTTTGTTAATAGAATTTTAGAGTCAATACTTGGTGGTTGTTTGTGGTAGGTAATTAGTATTTCTTTTCAGTGTATAGTGCTACACCTTTTCCGTGACTGCAGCGGGAGTGTGTTCTAGTAAGACTAGTTAGCTTGTAGGAGTTACCTTGTATGACCGCTGGAGTACAGGTATCACGTATGTTAAGCCATGTTTCGGTTAGCACATATATGTCATGGTTGTGGTCACTGATATATTGGTTGACTAGATCAATTTTTCATATTTTAATAGTATTATTTTTATTTTTATATGTATTTATATAATATTTATTGTTATTATTTATATAATTGTGTATATTCATAGAATATATATATATATATATATATATATATATATATATACTTATGCATATTTAATTATTTATTTAAAAATATTATCATTAATGTTGTTACATTACTATTTTATATTACATTAAATATATTATGAAAGTTCATATTAATATATATTTTGTATAATTCATTTTTATAATTTTTTTATCATCATTATGTTTACATGTGTTATGAATTAGATTAATTAATATATATTTATATATATATATATATATATATATATATATATATATATATTCTTATTCGATACATATAACGTATTTAATATTTCTTAAAGTATTAGGACCTACTGGCAGTAATAATAACAAACGAATTTCTGAAACTCATAAAAATGATAATAATAAAGATGTATTACAGGTATTTATATATATATATATATATATATATATATATATATATATATATATATATATATTTAAACTTAATAATCATTTACATATAATAGTTATATTTATTACTAATTTATAGAATGATGCTAAGAAAAGAAGAACACTAGAGGGTTAGTATATACTATTAAAATATACATTATAATTATATTAAACACTTAAAGCATAAATTAAAGCTTACATACTTAAAGCATCATTCAGGTGACATAAATATGATTAATTATCGCGGTAAAAAAAACATAAAAATGTAATTAATATACATATATAATGTTTAATCATAGATTATATTTAGATAAACATAATTTATATTTAAATGTATTAATAATAGATAAGAAAGAGTAAAATTTACACTTTTATCAATATACTTATAAATATAATAAATTATCATGTCTTGATTACCATAGTATTAATACTAATATTATATATTAGTATCTATATTTACATAATTTATAATAGTATACTTAGTAACATTCTTTAAATATTATATTAAAGATCTAAGAAATAATATCAAATTTAGTAATATCCACATTAATCTGTAATGTATTACCTATTAAATATATCATTACAACTATAGTATACAATTTGTGTTGTTTTAGATAAATTTATATCATTATCAACTAATAACAAAATATTATAATATGCGAATACGTTGTATTTAAAATTAGTCACGCAATTTGGCAAATAATATTTATATAATAACAATAACATATGATAATATAGAACCGTGAGGAATTATTGAGTTCATTTAAGTAATTTAAAATTGAATATTATCATAATTAATATATCGATGCTTATTATTTACATAACTTGATATTAAAGTATAGAAGAGTCACGTATCAAATAATACTAATATTTATTTAATAATGTTTTATAATAATAAGTCAATGCGTTACTCAAATATAGTGATAAATCAGAACATATCTTATTATTATACATATTTAAAAAGTAATAAAATCTGTCATTAATCAAAGAATAATTCCTAAAAGAAAATTGTGATTTAGATAAAATATTATTTAAATTTAAAAAATTAATAAATCTGATCATAAAATTAATAATATAATATAATAAAATATATATCATATTAAAATCAATTAATTTTTTTTATTTGATAAACCAGTTAAATAATTTACAATTATAATTTCTATATTTGTTTCCTATTATATAGGATAATAATTAATCAATTTAATTATATTAGGATAAATACATGTTTACATTTAAATATTAAATAAATTATATGACTACATTAAAGGATTTATATATTATATACCACGGTTAAATACTTGTTGTGAATTTAAACAAGCATATATACGCTATATTTGTATTTAGTTTGATTTTATAATATATTTATAATTTCTTTATCATATTTGTGTGAACAGTCATGGATATTTGATTGAAAGAAACATCATATAAAATAATGTATTATAATTATACACAGTATATTATCAATTGTATTTATAAATTCATAAATGTGTGTTACATTAGAGAAAAGTATACATTAATACGTAATGAGTTTTTTATCGAATTATTTATGAATATTATACAAATAAGATTACCTTATGAAGGATTACATAATTTTATATTGCATTATATATATATATATATATATATATATATATATATATCAATTAAATGTATTATATCCTTATTCTTGATATAATAAACAATTCATTTGAAAACTGTGAACAGCCCGACTTATGGAATATCTCCAATATAATCCCTATACCTAAATCTAGAAATCTCACTATAACTGATAATTATCAGGGAATTTCTCTCACGTCTATAATGGCCAAAACCTATAACCGCATGCTCTTAAATCGAATACGCCCAATACTAGACCATCTACTAAGAAACATTACAACATGGATTCAGACAGAAAAGAACAACAAGTTGGCAGATTCTAGCCATAAGAAGAATACTAGAAGGTGTTAAGAGTAAAAATGTACCAGTTGTCTTTAAATGTATCGACTTCAAGAAGGCATTTGACTCAGTACATAGAGGTAATATGATAAAAATACTTAGATCATATGGTATACCTGATACGATAGTAAATGCAATAGAAGCGAGCTATGCTAGTACTAGAGCTAAAGTATACTCACCAGATGGTGTAACGGAAGAATTTGATATATATATATTAACTTTATATATATACATTAACTTTATATATATTTAACTATAGTTAAAGGAGTCTTATAGGGAGATACCCTATCACCTTACTTATTTGTCATAATACTCGACTATGCACTAAGGAACGCTATCAAAATTCGTAAAGAGGAACCATGATTCACTATTATCTCACGTAGAAGTCGAAGAGTGCACCCAATTGTTCTAACTGACCTAGAATTTGCTGATGATATAGCCTTAATATCTGATTATGTATGTCAAGCCTCAGAGCAACTACAAAGAGTAGAGTCCGAATGTAGTAAAGTCGGACTGCTTATCAACTATAATAAGACAAAGGTAATGGACTTCAATACATTAGATCCGATAATATTAAAAACAGTAGATGGACAAATATTAGATGTAGAAGAAGATTTCAAATAACTTGGATCGTGGATAAACTCATCGGAAAAGATATTAAAGTAAGAAAGGCTTTAGCTTGGAATGCGATACACCGCATGCATACTCTATAATAAATCTACTACTTAAAATACGATTATTTGTTGCGACGGTCGATAGTGTATTACTATATGGATCGGAATCATGGACTTTGAATGTCAAACAACATAACTCACTAGACGGCACATACACACGAATGTTCCTGAAAGCTTTGAATATAAAATGGCAGGAACACGTAACTAATAAAGAAGTATATGGGAAGCTTCCGTTGGTCTCCTCCAATATCAAGGCCAGAAGGATGAAAATGGTTGGACACTGTGTACGCCATCCTGAACTCTCAGTTCACCTCCTGATTCTGTGGGAACCATATCAAGGTAAAGCAAGTCGTGGCCGCAGAAGAATAAGCTATGTTGATATGTTGAATAAAGATTGTGGTTTTATGAGAAGGAAGAAATAAGAACCAGCATGCTGGATAGGGATGTCTGGAGAAAGCTGTGTCATACTGATGCTCGAGTAGACTGACAAGATCATCCTCGAAATTAAGCAGTAATTCAATAGATCATTTATATAGATTGATACCTATGATTAATGTATCTATTATTAATAAGTGAATTGGTAGATTTAATCAAATTATTGTATATATTTATCAATATAACTAAACAAATTGAGTATATAATCTGAAAAAAATATGAATACTTGCCATAGGAAATATGCGTATGAATATGCATATTAAATGTAATAATAATTAATAAATTTGTGTGTATATATTTGAAAAAATAATTGCATATAATTTATATTATAAAGTTTTAGAAAATGTGACTATATTGTAAATCGATATGTCATCAATTACATTTAATTTATCAGAATATTGTAAAGAATTAATATGAAATATTAATTTCATAATATATTAATAAATCTTAAATTATTTTAAAATTGAAGAATTAAGAATAACAAACCATAAGTTTAATTTCGTGTACATATTACTAACAGTGAACTTATTAATATAAAAACTATATTTATTAACATTATTACATAATCACACTACTATAATTATAATAAGAAGTGACTTTTTTACATATACCAAATACTCCATGATTCTATTAAAGTATTCGGTATATATATAGTAAAACAATAATATATGCTATTTGTGTGAACCATCGTTAAGTAGTTATATATATACCGTTATTATTGTATTTATTACATATAATAGTCCTTTATATTGTTTATTATTGTTTTTCCGTTGCATATTGAATGTATATTATTATCAAATTATTATCGTATTACTATTATTTTATTATTATTTTCTTCCCGCACGAGCGAAGGGGTCTACATGACCCTATTTTAGTGCTAATAAACTCAATATCATCATCATCATCATCATATTGTTTGACTATATAGTTAGGTTGTACTATATGAGATACATGTATAAATTAAGTGTAATTTATAATGCCGTACCTTAGATATAGTATAACCTTTACTATTAATAATATAGTAGTATCAAAACAGCATACTATTAATCAAATATTGAATTACTCGGTTTTATAATATATATTATATTTTAGGAAAATATGGTAATATATTAACTATTTATTTAATTAATTAATCATATAAATATAATAATGAATTTAATATAATTTAAGATTTATAAACTTTATACGATTTATACTTTATTATATCAAATTTATCTATTTATTTGTATTATTTTATAATTATATTATTAATCTATTAGATATACATATATCAACCAACTAATAATATATTTTCAAATTAGCAACAGGAACTCATTATATATATTGGATATTGCTAGGTGTATGTATGTTGATTAGTGGAACTGTAATGTATTTTAAATTAAATACAGGTTTATATATGCTTAAAAATAACTCTATAATATATGTACCGAATACCTATGTTATTATCTGTTATAAGTCAATGATACGGTACCATATTTTAAATAAATTAATAAATATATATATATATATATATGACTACTAAAACAAACCTGAAATACATGTCAGGCAAAGCAGGCCATGTTAATCCATCAACTATATTGATATTACTTTAAATAAACTATATGTATCCATATAGATAATATATATGTGTCAGATACAAATAATCATAATTATCAAAATCCGTCATTTAATGAAATAACTATCTATATTTAACTATAATTTATAGCTCTATATATTTAAATGTGATCAACCTTTCTTGAATATTATCTTCCATATTACTATTCTTATAGTAATATGGAAGATTAGAGATGTAATATATATATATATATATATATATATATATATATATATATATATTTATTTATATTATTTTTTTTTAAATAATTTTAAATATTACTAATTTACATTTATTATTAACAGTTTATTAAGAAATTGAAATACAGAATAAATATATTGTCATTTATAATAAATGTAATGAAATAATTAATTAAACGATTAATACATATAATTTACTCTATAATTTTATTATATATATTTATTCAATTATAAGTGCAGTATATTTCAATTTATTTAGATTACATATCGAGTTATAATTTGTCATGAGAATAATTATATAAACGTATAACGTATTCGGGTGATATATATATATATATGTATATATATATATATATATATATATATATATATATATATATATATGAATGAATGAATGAAATCAGTTTATAGACAATTGTCTAAGGAGGATCATTGAAAGCTATAAGTAGCTTTATTAATTCGATACCTCCATAGTATATGAATATAATAGCTTTGGGACATTTATACAATAATAATAAGACTTGTGTACTAGAATTCAATATAATAAGAGTAACGTAATATATATATAAAGAGAATAATAATAATAATAAAAATAATGTCCCTCAGCGTATTTCATCATGTTTCATCAATCCATTAAATAAACTAATAAAATAAATTGTGTTAAAACTTGTGCAAACAAATGTAAAACAAAAAGTGCGAATAAAATAATAAAAAATTATTGAAATGTAATAACATAAAATGATTCAAATGGTTTAATATATACAAATTAAAATAAAGTATGTTTAAAACTTGTGCAAACAATTATATAACAAAAAAGTGCGAATAAAACAATAAATAATGATAAAAATTTAATAAAATAAAAATGACCCAAATAGTTTTAAATATAAAAATTTTAAAAATTGACGAAGATTAAAAATATTAAAAATTATTAAAATGCTAAAATATAAAAACTAATATTTATTTAAAAAGTAATTCTTTAACACTTTTTTTAATTTGTGTATATTATGTATATTTTCAGATTTTAATATATTATTATTCATTATATTATTATAGTATTTTGGGCCTTTAAAAAAAATTGTATTTTGAAATTTCGTTGTTTTCATTAATGGTAAAATAAATCTTGTTTTGTCTTTTGTTATAAATAAAAAATGTATCTAGATTAATGTTATAGTTATTATGTAAAAGGTTATATGAAAATAATATTATTCTAAAAGTTATGAGTTCATTCAATTTAAAAATAGAATTATATTTAAACATATTATTAGTGTGTGATAAACGAATCATATATATATGTATATGACGAGTTATATAACGAGGTAAAATAAATAAGTAGAAAAAGAGGTAACATAAATAACCACCACCTATGGGTATGGATGATTACTAATCATCCCGATAACGTTTTGGTATTGTAATTTCTATACCAGAACGTCTTACTGATTGCTCTTCATTTTCCTCTTTCTCTCATTCTTATTTTCTTGATTTTCTTCTTCGTTATCTTGTTGCGGTATCCGTTGTATATCTCTGATATTTCTTTATATACTCTTTGTTATCCACTCTTATTATATATGTTCTGTCGTTTAGAATCATACACATATTCTGTGGCTCCATGTCTCCTAGTATTAATAACAATCTTTAACATCTAGAATTTTACAATAAATACATTATTATTTTGAATATTTAATATTACTTATTGATTATAATATAATTATATAATATGGGTAATATGCTAAATCGTATGCGTTTTATGCTAAATTCACATTATTAATACGCTTATATTCTGAAATTATATACATATTTACATATGCTGCTTCATAACTATACATCTTTGTCATTGTCCAGAAGGATAATCCCTTGCCTGGCTTACTTAAGCAACCCAATTTGTGTTGTCAGTAACCCGTATGTAAACCGTCGTGACCTCGAGATTAGTGTTGATATATATAACCAAATTGCTTTATAAGATATACTTTATATAACTCTATATATATATTAATTGTATTGGGTAACCCTTTATAAGTTGTGTAAATATATATTTATATTATATCAGTTAATGTATTTTTCATACTACATTATATACACATTGTTTTCTATTGATTAATTTAATCACACATCACTGATTTCTATATTTTTATTCTATTCATACTATTATATTACTTCATTCAGTGACACATATATTATGTTTCGTGTATATTATTTATTGTTTACCTATATATTATCTAGCATTAGTTACTTGTTCACTAAATATCAATTCACATAATATACATTATATTATAATGTCATTGTGCTCTGAATGTAAATCCACGTTGAAGGATACATTTATTAAATGTGTTGTTTAATTATAGCTGTAATATTACCTAATGATTATAATAATCTAACACAATCTAAATATGCGTTACACTTAATTTCTTCTCCGTATTTTAAATTTATTTGTAAAACATGTATAAACTCTAATGATATAGATAAATCAAATAGTATATCTAATTCTGATTCTATGAATAGTTTAAATAACTAAACGTTATATTACCATAAAGATATATGTATGAATTCAAATAAAATAATTAATTCCAGTGATAATAATGACATAAACAATAGTATTAATACTACTCCTACTTACTCTGATATTCTTCAAATTAATAATAATTGGCCTACATCTACTTATAGTATATACAATGAGCATAATAATCTAAAGCAGTTAATTTTATCTCATCCATAGTAATTAAACATATGTCATCATCTAATAGAAATATTGAGTTTATTAAGAAAGTATTTATATCTGTCGATGTTGATCCAAATACTATTAAACAACTATCCTTTTGTTCTCATTTCTGTAATATCATTTAAGTTATCCATGTGCTAGTTATGCATTACTAAAATGTCATTCTTTACTAGCAAAGTGTCATTTATATGATAAATTATCCATTATACCATATCTTGAATGGGAAATCGTAAAGATGGGTAGACTATTATATCACGTATTTAAGAGTGATCTACTACCTGGTTATAATTCTATTTTTAATTGCAGAAAAAATGAATATGAGATTCGTAAATTAAAGGTGTATAATGATAAATCTATAACTGATTGGAAATCATCTGCGTATATCCCTACTGCTGATGAAATAATTTAGTGGGAAAAATCACTATCTTTATTTATAAGTAGCAGAAAAGAAACTGAAACTAATTATGTTAATATTCAATGACTATCTAGGCTAGACAATAAAGGAAGTGATAATTCATATGTAACTTGCATATTACTACATTGTAGATCACTTAGTTATAATTTTGAACTTATTATGAATTTGATATTTGATCTAAAACCTTCTCTATGCTTCTTTACATAAACGTGGTTGCATTCGTCGGATACTTCAACGATTTCATAATGTCCTTCATATTTTACTTTTATACATTGATCTAGAAATAATGACAAACCTGGAGGAGGTATTGGTATATTAGTTAATAATTATGACTTTAATATTAACTCTTATAAGTATATAGACTTATATATCTGTGAAGCCAAGACTGCATGTATTTCCTCAAAGTCTCATGTATTATCATCCTACACTAAATATCATATTATTATAATGTATAGACCACCAAATAAAAATGACTACTCTTTATTTTTTTGACGAATTATCTGATCTAGTTTCAAATTTGGATTTAATTAATACGATCATAGTTGGTTACTTAAATTTTCATTTTAATTCTTTAGTTTCGCCCCATTCGGTTTTGTGTATACTACTAGATACGTTATCATTATTGCAGCATATCACATTTCCTACTTATATAAAGGGTAACACACTTGAGTATGTTATAACTAACTGTAAAGTCAATATTATCTCAAATACTATCAATTCATCACTTATTATCTTATCATTTTTCAATTGTGTTTAATATCGATATTCATAAGTCACATATTATATCAAATGCTTGTTATTACCGAATAATTGATTCTATTGACACTAATATATTTGTATCTGATTTGAATGATCTTCTCTTCCCTGTAATTGATATAACGCAATTGAATGGTATACTAGATTTGTAATTGAATAAACATGCCACATTAGTTATTCCAAAGATATTTAATACGTATATGGCTCCTTGGTGTAATACAACTTTAGCAAACCTAAAACGTAGTTCCTACTTTTAGCAATAATGTGCTTAATGAGTTAACATTGTGTGCTCGACATATAAGAGATTGGCTTATTATAAATAACCTTTCTCCTAACTCTTCTAAAACTAAACTACTTAATATTAGACTTAAACCTTTTATTTGTCTTACTATTTACCTTTGATTCTACATTTATTATTCAAGTGATTGTGCTAAATCTCTTGCTGTAATATCAATTTGTGATTATAAATTAGGATTTACTCAGCCAATTCGCAATGTAGATCCGCTAATCAATTTAATATTATAAAAATTAGAAAGTACTTAAATACGTCATCAACAATTGCGTTAGTGAAATCTCTTGATTTATCTAGATTACAATATTACAATAGTTTACTAATTAATTCCAAACTAAAATAATTTTATGGATTACATATATGTTATATATGTACTCTATAGAGTCATTAACTCATATAAGATTACTCTTTAATATTAAGAGGTACCACATAAGTATTACAAAAAAAGTAGGCGATTTAAATTGGTTATTTATGGACAATATGTATACAATTAAAATATTAAGCATAACTCATAAAACTATTATTTTGAGTAAGCCTATATATTTAAATAAACTCTTAAATGAAGGGCTAATGA
Source organism: Osedax fenrisi (assembly GCA_964019155.1). Lineage (NCBI taxonomy): Eukaryota > Metazoa > Annelida > Polychaeta > Sabellida > Siboglinidae > Osedax > Osedax fenrisi. Next base: position 5,202,515 of record OZ025241.1, on the reverse strand, counting down.
GAAATACTCGTCTGCAATATTCAAATTTATTTTCAGTGATGAAAATACATCTGATGAGAAATGGGAAGAAATTCTCCTTCCATGTGGAGTGATCTTCCTAAGTCATCTAATACATCTCAATTAAAGAATATAGTGTAAGAACCAGTAATTTATATAAAGCAATAAATTAAGTATATCATATTATTGTATAAAATTAATATTATATATCATCAATCATTTAAATGTATAATCAATCTTCTAATGCTAATATTAATAATCTAAATATTTGTTATATTGAGACATTGAATAATTTTGATAATGATATTAATAGTGACAACAATATTCTAAATTTTCCAACTCAACAACTTTATACTAGTATTGATAACCAATGTAACTATAATTATGATTTCAAAGTAGATTCATCCAACATGAACACTAATTTTAATGCACGTAATCTAGTCAAAAATTACAAAGAAATTACTAATTATATAAACTCATTAAATCAATATTATTAAGACAATATTCTATATCTATGCGGTGACTTTAATATAGATATATTACAATTAAATAGCTTTAAAGTAACACATTTTATAGATATACTTATAGCTCTAGACTTACATCCTTTAATAATTAAGCCTTCGCGTATCACAAATATGACTTCAACCTTAATAGATATTTACTTGATCTATAATTATATACCAATATCAAATGGTTTACTATATAATGATATAATTGATCATTTACCTGTGTTTTGTATTCACAAAATGAATAACTTTAATAAAGTTATAAATATAAATGATGAGAACGTATATTATATGTCACAAAAAAATATAAGCGATTATAAACAATATCTTTTAGACTATAATTGGCATGATCCGCATGATTCCTTTGAATTATTTATAAATATTCTAGAAAACGCAAAAAAAAAAATTCCGTTGTAAAAAAAAATCAAATAAAAAAAATGTACATAAAAATAAATATTGGCTTTTCAATGGGTTAATTAAATGTATAATTAAAAAAAATAAATTATTCTATAAGTTTAAAATTAATAAATCTAGTACCAATGAAATCATATATAAGAAGTATAACAAGTATCTTTTAAAAATTCTTATCAAAGCTGAGAGTAATTACCATATTAAGTATTTCACTGACAATAGATACAATCAAAACAAGTTTGGAGAAAGATTAATTATATAATATATGGACAACAATGCAATACACTAAATCTAACACAATAGATGATAATATACGTTTTGAGAAATTTAATGATTTATTTTGCAATATTGGTGAAAAGTTAGCTTCTAAATTAGGTGATATTATTGATAAGAAACTAAGTAAATAATTATATAACTAATATTAATCCAAATTAATTATTTATCACCCCTACTAGCCCTGATGAAATAATTAATATTGTTTTTAATTCTAAACCTAAAAATAGTACCGATTATCATAATGTATCTTTTAAATTGATAACACAGATACTTACTTAAATATGTTATCCTTTATTACATTTAATAAATATCTGTATCCTACAAGGTATATTTCCAAATTGCCTAAAAACAGCTAAAGTTATAACCATAAATCAGGTGACATTGATGATCCAACTAATTACAGGCCTATTTCTTTATTATCGCCTTTTTCTAAAATTATAGAACAAGTATTAAAACATAGATTTCTAGATTTCATGGAGAAAAACAAGGTGATGAACAATGCCCAATAAGTGATCTATATTTGAGATCGATTATGTGCAGAGGGTATCAAACCCAGCGATGAAAACATTATTGCAATTAGAAATATTCCAAAACCGACAGACGCAACCGGTGTTAGACGAATACTCGGTATAATCCAATACCTAGATAATTGTATACCAAATTTTAATAATAGGAAATAGAAATTAACGCACAAAGATGCATCGTGGAGCTGGAGTAATACAGAGGAAAATGAATTAAACGAACTTAATAATACAATATGCGATTACCCGACTATACGATACTACAATGTAAACAACCCTGTAGTTATATAATATGAAGCTTCGTAAGATGCACTTGGATCAGCTTTATTGCTGAATAATATACCTGTATCTTACGACTCTAAATTCCTCAATAGATACATAAACAAATATATGCTCAGATCGAGAAAGAGCTTTTCGCAATTATATTTTACCCCCATAATTTAACCTATACATATATGAAAAAAATAACATCATAATACAAACTGATCATACCACTTGAACACATCATAAATAAACCACAAAATAATATGTATATGCGTCTGCAGAAGATGTGTCTAAAGTTACAAAAGTCAAACATAAACATTATACACATACCAGGTAAAGATATCGTGATACCTTGAGCAGAGCGTATAGAGATAATGCTGATAAGGAAGATATAATACCAGATGTCATAGCATCGATTATACTAACTACAACACAAGAAATAAGAGAAAGAATATAAATATATATATATATTCAGAAAACTATTATGTATGTAAACTAGTAAACTCATATATAATAAATAACTTGCCTAGCAAGAATATAATCCCCTAAATAGTAATGCCTCACTATAATTTCAAGAATAATAAAACAAGTATTGATGGAATACTATTCAAAGACATACTAATCATCATACTGAGCAAATTAAGGAGATAAGTGCTAGAATGTACACATACCGCACACGCTGGCATAGGAGCTAGCCAAAGAAGGATACGACCATGTATAGCAATATATATGAAATTATTTCAAATTATTGTGCCATTTGTATAATAAATTGGGAACAGACAAATAAGAACCGTTAATTCTGAACCATAGAGGATACAATCCGTGGGAGACAGTTCAGAAACACCTGTTAGTAATTAAGGATTAGTATTCTAATATAATAATTGTGAAACGAATAAAAATGCTGGACAATCAAGTGATAATATATGCATTATTCAATCGTTTTTCAATAGTTGGCCTAAAATAACAAATAATATCTGAAAAGGGTCCCCAGTTTCGAAGTGAATTTAAAAGAGTTAACGCCGAGCTCAATATTTAACACAAAACCAACAGCCTTCATAACCTTGACGGTAATCGGAAAGCAGAGAATTCTGTAAAAAATGGTAAAAAATAACGAATTTTCAAAAAAAAAGCAAACATTAGGAATAACTCGCATTGATGACATTTAACAATACCCAAAGAAATACTTAAGAAATATCAGACATCACCTGCTGAGAGATTTTTTGGTAGGAAATGCATAACACAGTTAATTATTACTAAGGTTGAGTTAAAACCGAAATTTGCAAATATAGATGATGAGAAAATTACAAAAGAAAGGATTAGGAAGCAAAAAAAGTATTTTGATAAACAGACAAATATTAAACAGGGATACTATAAAATGAAAGGATCGCCATTAAGAAACCGGCAGAAGATATCTGGAGCCAAGGAATGTGAGTGCGAGTTATAAACGATATAATATATCTAGTAAGAGTGGATAACAAAGAATATAGAAGAAATAGTAGATACATACAACACAAATACAACTAAAAAGAAAATCAATGAGAAGGATAGAAAGAGGATAATAAAGAGCAATCAGTAAGACATTCTGGTAGAGAAATTACAATACCAAAACATTATCGGGATGATTAGTAATCATCCATATCCAAAGGTGGTTGTTATTTATGTTACCTCGTTTGCTACTTATTTATGTTACCTCGTGTTATGTTACCTCATTATCTAATTGTGTATGTTACTATGTTGTATTATGTTATTATTATTATACAAACTTTCTTATGAAATACTCTATTATTATTAGGATTAAGTATTATTATATAAATGTATTGATGAAGTACTACGTTAGTTTGACACTAATATAGTAATACTAGATAATAATATTATGCATCTGGGAAATAAATAGAGATGTAGCTAAACCTATTGTAAAATAGATTACAAAAGGTAGTCGAATTTATAAACAAACTTCATGTTTACCAAAATACCATAACTGACTTAAATGCTATTAACTTTAAAGACTTATGGTTAGTCCCTATCATATTATAACTATCTTAGTATCTATATATATATATATATATATATATATATATATATATATATATATATATATATATATTACCCGAACACGTTATAAGTTCATGACATTATTCTCATGAAAAATTATATCTCGATATATAATCTTACTAATGACATAAAGTTGAAATATTGCACTTATCATGTAATAAATATATATAATAAAGTCATAGAGTAACTAATATTTGATATATTCATTTAATTAATGATATCATTACATTTATTATAAAATAAATGACAATATATTTATTCTTTATTTCAATTTCTTAATAAACTGTTAATAATAAATGTCAATTAGTAATATTTACAATTATTTAAAAAATGAATATATATATATATATATATATATATTATATAATACATAAATAATATTATTTAATTTAAACTGTATATTGATAAATTAATCACGACTAATCAATATATTATGATGATGAACATATTAAGTTTAATAGCACTAAAATATGGTCATGTAGACCCCTTCGCTCGTGCGGGAAGAAAATAATAATAAAATAATAGTAATATGATAATAATTTAATAATAATATACATTCAATATAACACTGACAACAATAATAAATAATATAAAGGACTATTATATACTACAGTCTGCATTGATATTGTGTAGTGTCATATACTACATACTGCATTTATATAGTATAGTGTTATATAATACTAAGATAATCATAATACAATAACAATTTAATAATGATATACATTTAATATAACACGGACATACATAATAAGTTAGATGATTTAATGATTATGGGTAGAGAGAAAAGAATAAGTAAGATTTATAAATCTTTTGTGGGATCTAATAGAACGAATTGTAGGAGGGAGGGAATTCCATAGGGTTGGACCAGAATTTGTAAAAGCTTTAGAATGTAGGAAAGTTTTACTAGAGTTCTGGGAGATAATAGAGGATAAAATTTGTAACGAAGAGAAGATAATATAGTACTTTTTTAATTAGATCAAAGATATAGCTAGGGTGAAAGAATATATTGATTTATGGAGTATAGATAGTAAACGTAATTTACACCTAAGGGAGAAGGGTAGCCACATACGAGATTATTGATGAGATGTAGTAGAGTGATCCAGATGAGTTAAACAGTAAGTAGTACATATTGAGGAACGGATAATCCGATTAAGTGGAGCAGTAGCTTTAGCAGGAAGTAAGTTCAGTAGGGACGAACAGTAGTCAATTCGGAAAAGTACAATAGCATTACTTAGAGTTTTAGTAAGGTTTTTGGAAAGTGATGTGAGTATTTTTTTAATTCTGAAGAGATGAAAGTTGGAGGATTTTGTAATAAATGATATGTGATTCTTATATGATAATTTGTCATCAAATACTAATCCTAGGTTTTTGGAGGAATGAGAAGGATAACTAATCATGTTATTTAGAATAAAGTTTGGAAAGGAAGTTTCAGAAGTATATATATTAAGTACAGTAGTCTTCGAGGAATTAATTAGTAGTTTATTGTAGAGGAGCCATAATATTATGGAGTTATAACACTCGATTAACTCAGAGTTAATGGTATTATGAGAATTTATAGGGAAGAAGGTATGTTGATAACAGTTGAAAATCATCAGCAAAAATATAGTAGTGAATATTTGTAAATTTCTTAATTTGGTCAGCAATAGGGCGGATATAAATAGAAAAGAGGGATGGACCAAGAACGGATCCTTGGATAATACCGTGGTTAAGAGGAGAAAGAGGCGAGTAAGAATTTTCAATCATAATATAGATATTTCTGTTAGTCAGATATGAAGTTAACCATTGTAATGCTAAGCCTATTTTTAACTAAAGTACGCTCAAAAGTAAAAATTCCAGACAATGTAATATATGTTATAACTATAATAATTATTTGATTATTTTCATATTATATATATGATTAACTTAATATTAATATAAAAATATATTTAAAATTTTAAATAAAATATTTAAATGTTATCAATTAATAATAAAATTTGATATGGGGTTGAGTGAACAATAAGAATGGTGTTATATGAACATTGTTCAATCAACCAAATATCACATGTTAATATTTATAATATAATATTATAATATTAATATTATTATAATATTATAATATATATTCAATGATCCGAATATAAATAAGTAATGATTAAATAGAAATAATATAATTAATTATATATAAATATAATTAATTAAATTAATTTTAATGAGGGTCAATTACTAATTCATAATAATTATTTAAATATTATTTCTAGGAATCAAAAATGAGAAACTATACTCAACAAACTGATATAATACGTGATAAAACTATCATGACAAGAGCAATTAAAGAAGTAAAACATGGTATATTCATTCAACCCCGACTTTGGGGTTGAATGACATTTTTTATTTTATTTTATTAATTGTAATTATGAAATCTTATAAGTATTCCTTATATCTAAAAGTGATATATTAGTTAAATAATATCATATATTATGCAATACAATTTAAATAATTAAGAAACATTTATTATTACCACAATGATAGCACTTTATACAAAAACATGGTCATACAACCCCACCCTCCCCTATTTAAAAAATATAATAATAAATAAGTGTTATTGTTATTGTTATTTTTTATTAATTTTGGTGGAGTTCTTTTTATACAATCCAGGAACTTGGATGAAGTGTTAACTTATTTATTGAATATATTATAATTATAATTTAAAATATATATGTTGACTACCAATTAATACATTTTAGATTATCTACTAAATTATTTAAATATCACAATATATTATACAGTTTAAATTAACAAACTATATCATTAAGTACTGTATATAGAAGTTGATACTGAATGATAATATATTAAAATTTCAAAAGTATCCGGTAACCCACAGATAAAAATATAAAGTTTCGTTATCATATTATTTAATATTAATTCATTATATTTGGCATATCCATTTACAAACAAGTTGACACAAATATATTAAAATTAGACTATAATATTTTAATATTTATAAAAGACATAATTTATTTAATATTTTTTATTATTTATCCATTTATATGCAACATATATGTATGGAAATAATAAATGTATTGGGGTGCACATATTTAGATAATATAACAAAAATAATATTCGTAATCAGTATCAATTTATCTATAATCTGAATCATGGTCGCGATATCTTAATTAATATTAATGTATCACCATATTTTATAATTAATTTGTTATTTCATACATATATTATCATTTATTATCAAATATATTATATTATATTATCAATATTGATTATTTAGTTATATGTCGACTAACACATTACTGAATTATATTACTCATATTTGTATGCATGATAAAGGAACCCACAGTTTGGAATCACATTATTTATATATATTATTTCTAATTAATATACATATAAACCTGTATTAGATATTTCATCTTGTTGTTCATGTTCTAAAAGTGTTATCATTAAACATGTATTATTTTCTAATTATTATTTATTTATTTACAATATATTATAATCAATTATGGGAAAATGAATATACTTATAAATTAATTTAATATCTTATTATAACTAATACTTATTTTAGTTATAGGTTATGTATATAATATATACATATATTGTAGTTAATAGTATATAGTATAATACATGAGAATACATATTTTTTAATAATGTTATAAGAATATAAATAAATAATTATATCTTATTAACCTGTCTTAGATATTTCATCTTGTTGTTCATTTACTACAAGTTGTATTATTTAAAATAAATTATTTTATAATTATTAATTATTTATTTACAATATATTACAATAAATTCTGGGAACATGAATATATTAATATATTAATTTACTATATTATTATAATTATATTAAATTATAATTATGTTAACCAATTCTTAATTTATTTATAGGTTATGTATATGATATATAAATATATTAGTAAAATAAATGTGAATAAATATATTTTAATAATGCTATAATAATATAAATATATTTTTATATTATTATTAAGATAGTAATATTGTTAATATTTTAGATAATTATATATAATTAAATATATTGTGTAGTTAATTGATAATCTAATTTGCTCATATTTTATTATTATTACACTGAGTTGGTAAATTCATATTAGTAGTTGTATTTTAAGAGTTACTAAATGATGTATTTTTTATGTAGGATATATTAATATTTTGCATACTACAAAACATATAAATACTAATAAAATGAATCCTGTAATAATTCTTCAAAGAAATATAAAAATACAAAAATTAAAGTCATACAAAATATCTATAATATAAAAACTAATATAAATAAACAGATGACCACAATTATCATATATAGTATTATATAATATACTATTGATTCAATATTATTGAATAATATTTAATAATTAAAATACATACACAAATAAACTATAACATTAAAATTAACATATCATAATTGACTTCGAGGTATCATTCGATCGTATATTGTAAATGTAATTATGCGCTAAAATGAAGAGATATAGCATCAGTCACGATATTGTGCATTCCAATGAATGTTAATAATATCTAAAAGTACATTATTCGACAAATGAACTATTACAGTGTACTATCATACAAATAACACTTGTATAATATAGTATAATCTATAGAGAAATACGTATATGCATAATAAATATATACTATGGTAATGCTATTTTAGTATGATTATCCTAAACTGTTTAACATATATATTTAATGACTTTTAAGTTATAAGTTATAACACATATATAAGTAACTGGTACCGAAACACATGAAGTATAGTTGTGAGTACTTTAGATTTGAAATCTGGAAATGAATCATACATAAATAACTATTGAATAAACTAGGTGAGGTACCGAGTGTCTATAGAAATGGCGACAATATATCATATACGAATATTATGAAACAAATATCAAACGGCATACTAAATGATATATGTATAACCGCGCATACTGTTAAAGAAATCAATAACTGTATACATATATATATATTCAATAATAAATGAATAAATTCCCAACCCAGATGTAATAATCATAATCGATGAATCTACAATACCACGTATATGCTTAACGTTGATATGGATCGTGTATTACTACCAACGCTAGTGTCCAAATAATATGATATATTGAAATATATATATTTTTTTTTCGGACAATGGTTGGTTAATAACCAAAGCCAATTATCCCATTTATTAACGAAAACATATTAATACAAATATGACGAAGTAGGCAAGGGAGAGGCCAGATACTTAGGGATTTTACAATAATCCATTGCAGCAGTATTTGCGATATATATTTAGACATTTTGTCATAACACGAATACCTAGTAGCGTAATATAATGATTCCTCAGGCCTAACGAATACATGTATTTAGATGTTAGAGATAAGGGTATACTACACCAGTTCCAACAAGAGGCACTTAATTTAACCTGTGCAACAGTAAGTTGTTTAGCGTAGGATAGTATTGCAGGTTTGTTTTAGTAGTCATATATATATATATATATATATATATTTATTAATTTATTTAAAATATGGTACCGTATCATTGACCTACAAAATAGAATATAAATAATGTAAATTATAATTTAAAGAAGACTGTTAAAATATACATTATTTTTAAAATTTGTTCACATTAACATTTATATTACCTATAAATATGAGAAACAGTCTATATTAATAGTGTCTTTCAACAGTCAATAACATAAAGTTAAAATGTTATTATAATGTGGTGAGTTCTCTGGATTTTAGAATAAAAGATAAACAACGGTTGAAGAATGCGTAACATCAGCGGAAAAGATGGTAAGATTACAATATAGAATATTAACAAATGTATGTTAAGCGTAGATCATTTGTTTACTAGGCAATCAGGTGACCGAATGAAATAGAAAAATATATTTGAGTTGAAGACAACCAGAAGAGTTAATAAAATAGGTATACTGTACATATATTATAGAGTGATTTGTAAGCATATATAAACCTGTATTTAATTTAAAATACATTACAGTTCCAGTAATCAACATACATAAACCTAGCAATATCCAATATATATAATGAGTTCCTGTTGCTAATTTGAAAATATATTATTAGTTGGGTGATATATGCATATATAATAGATTAATGATATAAAAATAAAATAATAAAAATAAATAAATACATTTGATATAATAAAGTATAAATCGTATAAAGTATATAAATAGTAAATTATATTAAATTCATTATTATATTTATATGATAAATTAATTAAATAAACAGTTAATATTACCATATTTTAATAAAACATAATATATTATAAAACCGAGTAATTCAATATTTGATTAATAGTATGCTGTTTTGATACTACCTTATTATTAGTAGTAAAGGTTATGCTAAATCCAAGGTATGGCATTATAAATTACCTTTAATATATACATGTATCTAGTATAGTAAAACCTAACTATATAGTGAAATAATATTTAATAAATACAACAATGACGGTATAGATATATAACTCATTAACGATTGTTCGAGAAAATATCATATATTATTATTTTTCTATATATACCGACTACTTTAATAGAATCATGGAGTATATATAAAAAGTCACTTCTTATTATAATTATAGCAATATGATGATGTAATAATATTAATACATATAGTTTGAATATTGATATATATATATATATATATATATATATATAACTCAGAAGGGTGTTATTGAAAAATCAATTAAGCAAATATATTTGAGCTTATGACCTCTTCATCATAGTTAGTGATCCTAAAACTAAAACGGAGGTAAACGGTATAAAAATATCTATAATAATTAAACAAAATAAAAATTGATAAAATATGTAAATAGAATTTTGTGTTAAAAACAGTTAAAAGTAGAGAATAAGATAATAAACTAAAGATACAATATAAAATGCTAAGTAAAATAATAAAACGCTTTAAAAACAGTTGAAGAATTTCGATAAAATTCTTCCCGAACCTTCTATTGATTCTTTAATACTGGCAGTCTTCAATATTTTCCAGGTATTTGTAGGAAAATTCATCTCTGTCTTAAGAATTTGGTTTCCAGAGTACCAAGAGCCCAAAGAACCAACACAGAACGGAATTACATATCCGAGGTGGCGATACTTTTCTATCTTCCTGTTATCGGCAGATTCCATATTTGTAATCGAGTCGTAGGGAATTGTGATGTCGACAAAATAACATGAGTTGTTATATTTGATAACAAGATCCGGTTTTAAGTTATCTAGTGAGATGTAGCTAGTATCGTACTCATTATCGCATTCATCTAGGAACTTAGTTAGTACTCCAAGGACAGCATCATGTCTTTCTGTCATCATTTTTAGTGATGCAGTACACATATTCAATATGTGCATCGTCGTTTCATCCTTGGAGTAGCATTGCCTACATTTTTTATCTGTTGAGCCTGGAAAAGCTTTTACTGGAAGAGTCTGAGTTCTAGCCATGTGCCAATAGTTCCAGGATTTGAAAGATAGTGTCGATTCTTGTGATATTAACTTAGTGATTACCTTATAATTTGCATCCTGGGATAAACACTCAGCTACACTGCCTTGTAACGGAAGTTCCATTAATTTTCTGCTCCATTGCTTTCTCAGCGCAAGTCGCATGCTTTTTACAACCTTAGCAGGAGTGGAGCAGATATCATCGATGGCTATGATTATGTTCCCATCGGATATATCAATGCGAGCTCCAAGGTGTGTTGCTGCATGTCGAGTGCGCGTCCAAAGATTAGCACCTTTGAAGAATATTGATATATATATATATATATATATATATATATATATATATATATCATATATAATACAATTATTTAATCATTCATAAGGTAATCTTAGTTGTATAGTATTCATAAATCATTCGATAAAAAACTCATTACGTATAATGTATACTTTTCTCTATTGTAACACACATTTATGAATTTATAAATACAATTGATATTAATACATTAAATATACTGTGTATAAATATAATACATTATTTTATATTTTATAATATATACATCCTTTAATTTAGTCATATAATTTATTTAATATGTAAATGTAAACATGTATTTATCCTAATATAATTAAAATTGATTAATTATTATCCTATATAAACAGGAAACAAATATAGAAATTATAATTGTAAATTATTTAACTGGTTTATCAAATAAAAAAAATTAATTGATTTTAAAATAATATATATTGTATTATATTATATTATTAATTTTATTATCAGATTTATTAATTTTTAAATTTAAATAATATGTTATATAAATCAACATTTTCTTTTAGGAATTATTCTTTAATTAATGACAGATTTTATTACTTTTTAAATATGGATAATAATGAGATATGTTCTGATTTATCAATATATTTGAGTAACGCATTGATTCATTATTATAAAACATTATTAAATAAATAGTATTATTATATTATACGTGATCCTTCTTTACTTTAATATCAAGTTATGTAAATAATAAGCATCGATATATTAATGGTGATAATATTCAATTTTAAATTACTTAAATTAACTAAATAATTCCTCATGGTTCCATATTAGCATATGTTATTGTTATTATATAAATATGATTTGCCAAATTGCGTGACTAATTTTAAATACAACGTATTCGCATATTATAATATTTTGTTATTTGTTGATAATGATATACATTTATCTAAAACAACAAAAATTGTATACTATAGTTGTAATGATATATTTAATAGGTAATACATTACAGTTTAATTTGGATATTACTAAATTTGATATCATTTCTTCATCTTTAATACAATATTTAAAGAATGTTACTAGGTATAATATTATAAATTATGTAAATATAGATACTAATATAGAATATTAGTATTAATACTATGGTAATCAAAACATGATAATATATTATATTTATAAGTATATTGATAAAAGTGTAAATTTTACTCTTTCTTATATATTATTAATACATTTAAATATAAATTATGTTTATCTAAATATAATCTATGATTAAACATTATATATGTATATTAATTACATTTTTATATTTTTTTTACCGCGATAATAAATATATGTATGTCATCTGAATGATGCTATAAAAAGCATCATTCTATAAATTAGTAATAAGTTTAACTATCATATGTAAATGATTATTAAGTTTAAATATATATATATATATATATATATATATATATATATATATATATATATATATACCTGTAATACATCTTTATTATTATCATGTTTATTAGTTTCAGAAATTCATTTATTATTATTACTACCAGTAGGTCCTAATAATTTAAGAAATCTTAAATTAGTTATATTTATTGAATAAGAATATAAATATATATATATATATATATATATATATATATATATATATATATATATATTAATTAATCTAATTCATAACACATGTAAACATATTGATGATAACAAAATTATAAAAATGAATTATACAAAAAATATATTAATATGAACTTTCATAATATATTAAATTTAATATAAAATAGTAATGTATCCACATTAATGATAATATTTTTAAATAAATAATTAAATATGCATAAGTATATATATATATATATATATATTAATTAATCTAATTCATAACACATGTAAACATATTGATGATAACAAAATTATAAAAATGAATTATACAAAAAATATATTAATATGAACTTTCATAATATATTGAATTTAATATAAAATAGTAATGTATCCACATTAATGATAATATTTTTAAATAAATAATTAAATATGCATAAGTATATATATATATATATATATATATATATATATATATATATATTCTATGAATATACACAATTATATAAATAATAACAATAAATATTATATAAATACATATAAAAATAAAAATAATACTATTAAAATATGAAAAATTGATCTAGTCAACCAATATATCAGTGACCACAACCATGACATATATGTGCTAACCGAAACATGGCTTAACATACGTGATACCTGTACTCCAGCGGTCATACAAGGTAACTCCTACAAGCTAACTAGTCTTACTAGAACACACTCCCGCCGCAGTCACGGAAAAGGTGTAGCACTATACACTGAAAAGAAATACTAATTACCTACCACAAACAACCACCAAGTATTGACTCTAAAATTCTATTAACAAACTATTAATAAATACAATACCATTCCACATAATTCTGTAATATATTCATAATTATATTACAGCTAAATGTAAAAAAAAAGTTAGTAATATTTATATAAATATATATATATTTTTAATTTTTGTATTACTAATATTTATATATATTTTACTAAATAGTACATCTAATATATTAATATTACTAACTTTTTTTTACATTTAGCTGTAATTTAATTATGAATATATTACAAATTAAATATAGTATTTAATATTATATATATATATATATATATATATATATATATATATATATATATATATATATATATATTCATACACCTATACTGTATTGTGAACTATATACTCCTTAACTACGTAACTATTTATTTGAAAATATTAATTATAGATTAATTATAAGATTTTAATTATCAATATAAGTAATACATAATTCATATATGATATATGTATAATTTATAATTTAATTCCTAAAAAAGGTATATCCAATACATTATTTAAATATAGAAATACAACATATCCAAATATAAATTATTATATAATCAATTATTAATTTTATTTCTAAAGTGGAAAGTATAAAACTATAAATTTAGATATAAATACATATAAAATTACATATTAAAATAGTCTTTAAATGCAATTATTTATATTTATGAATATATTGTTATTTCACTATGTATACACTTACTAATAATACTAATAATATATATATATATATATAAGTATTTATTTATTTATTTGATTTTAATTTAGAATAAAATGTATGTTATAATATTTTAAATTAATTTACAATGTGAAATTTATAAATTAACTAGTAATCACAAATATTATGTTTTATATATGTGAATTACTATATATTTATTATTATACGTATTTTACTACCAATACACACAACTTATTAATAATGAAAATAGTTACATAATATAAATTATAAATAAAAAATAAATTATTAAAATGTGATACTAATTATTAAATATTATTAAAATATAATGGAAAGAGGACGTCTAGGGCGGTAACGGAGATGATCTTGAACATATTCATGAAATTAGATTTTTTTATGATTTTAGTGAAAATAGCGTTTTCCTATATATTTACATTTAAATATGGGCGTTATTTTTGATGAAACTAGGATGCCCTTAAAGAATATTGTTAAACATTTTTCAAAGTTTTAAAATATATTTTATTTACAATAATTAAGTGGCGGTATACTGGTATATAGTGATACTTAATACATCGTATATATATATATATATATATATGTATATTAATGCTGTACAATTTAAAATACTATACTAATAATTATTAAGATAATATATAATTAATAATTATTAATATATAATTAAGTGTTATTAATTAATAATACGTATTGATAAATAATTATTAATTTGTAAATTATAATTGAATAATTATTAGAATAATATATAAATAATAATTAATAATATACAATTAATTGTTATTAATTAATAATAAGTATTGATAAAGAATTAATAATCAGTAAATAAGAATTGAATAATTATTAAAATAATATATAATTAATAATTTATAATATAAAATTAATTGTTATTAGTTAATAATAAGTATTGATAAATAATTATTAATTAGTCAATTAATATTGAATAATTATTAAAATAATATATAATTAATTGTTAATTAATAATAAGTATTGATATATAATTATTAAAATAATATATAAAAAATAATAAGTATTGATAAATAATTATTAATGAGTACATTAGAATTGAATAATTAATAATTATTAAAATACTATGTAATTAATAATTAATAATTTTACAGCACTAATGTATATATATATATATATATATATAATCATATTATTAATAGTTGTATGTTATCTATAGATATCATAATTATATATATACATATTATAATATTTATTTGTATATAATATACTTAATTTAATATTTGTATACTATATATATATATATATATAATATATTATATATTATAATAAATTATTGATATTAAATGATAAAAATAATAAAGTATTTATTGTACAATTCTAGGTTTTAAAGTTGTTATTAAGTTTTGTTTGCCTAGTTGTAAACCAGTTATAATTTTATAACAATGCATAATACATATTTACACATGTATATAAACGCAAATATATAAGTAAGTGTTATTAGTTAATAATAAGTATTGATAAATAATTATTAATCAGTAAATTAGAATTGAATAATTATTAAAATAATATATAATTAATGTTATTAATTAATAATAAGTATTGATAACAATTATTAATAGTATATTATATTTGAATAATTAATAATTATTAAAATAATAAATAATTAATAATTAATAATATACAATTAATTAGTATTACTTAATAATAATTATTGTTAATAATTATTAATATATAATTAATGGTTAATTAATAATAAGTATTGATATATAATTATTAAAATAATATATAATTAATAATAAGTATTGATAAATAATTATTAATTAGTAAATTAGAATTGAATAATTATTTAAATACTATATAATTAATAATTCATAATTTTACAGCACTAATGTATATATATATATACATATATACATTAATATATATATATATATATATATATATATATATATATATATATATATATATATATATATAATATTATTAATAGTTGTATGTTACCTATATATATTATAATTATAATTTATATATATTCCCATATAATGTTTATATTATATATGTATACATATTATAATATTTATTTGTATATAATATACTTAATTTAATATTTGTATACTATATATATATATATAATATATATATTATATATTATAATAAATAAGTGATATTAAATGATCAAAATAATAATGTATTTATTGTAAAATTCTAGGTTTTAAAGATTGTTATTAATTTGTATTTGCCTAGGTGTAAACCAGTTTTAATTTTATAATAATGCATAATATATATTTACACATGTTAAACATAATTTGACACTTTGATATTATATATAATATATAGTATAATATGGTATAATATAGTATAATATTAATATGATTATTTCATACATTTCTAAAAAATTCCTTATGTTAAAATATTATGTTTTAATATATTTTTGTAAATAGTTTTACAAAATTGAGTAAAAATGCCTTATATTAAAATATTAAGTTTAATTACTAATTATATATACGACTTGAATGCCGATTTATAATATACATGTAGTAATAATGGTATATGTATATTATAACAGGATATATTACTACTTATTAAATTATTACTGCAGTAAACACATTAATTTTGAATGTATTTAAATTACTACTGGTATATGTATGCAAGGTTATGCATTGTTATACAATTACAACTGAGCAACAACATATTAATAACAATCTTTAAAACCTAAATTTGTACTATAAATACATTATTATTTTTAATATTTAATATAAATTATTGATTATAATATATAAATTATAAAATATAATATATATTATATATATATATATATATATATATATAGTATCAAACTAAAAAATTAAGTATATTATATACAAATAAATATTATAAAATTACAACTGGATTACAACTGCGTTTTAGTACATCCCATAATATTAATATATAATTATGCATAAAGGACATAGAGCTAGAGAGCTTTTCTCTAGCTCTATGATAAAGGATAACACTTAACAATTATATAAGTATATATGTTTATATTTAACAATAACATTATTATATTACCTTATTAAATCAACTCGTAGTATATATCATATATACTTTAAATATGTGTACGTTGTCTTTAAATGAAGTAGTATAAAAGGAAGTGTACATATACATAAGGAAATAAATAAACAATACCGTTAATTTCAATGTTCGCGTCATACACGATGACCTGCGCAGTAGATGATGCAATGGGTGATGCAATGGGCGACGCCCTTTGGGCGTGTCTTGTCGTAACGTTTAATTTCATACATTATCACGACATGTATGCTATGATACAATCGTGTTATTCTATGTACATCTATTTATAGATATGTGGTAGAACAACTATGTAATATCTATGTATATCTATAATATATGTGTGTGTGTTTGTGTGTGTATCTGTGCGTGTGAATATACATACATATATATATATATATATATATATATAGTCGTAATATAACCAGTTGGTGGACAATGAAAAATATAATCATTTGGTAACCATTTTTTATAAGATAGCCATGAAGGTGAAAATTTACATACTAATTAATTATGATATACTCTTTGAATATATCTAATTATTTTTTCAAAGTAATGAATAATAAAATATATATAAAAATATTGTCTACCAAATAAAAATTATGTATAAGCTAACTACTTTGTTGCCAATATTAAGTTATGCATAAAATAATTATTTTGTGGACATCTGAATTTTAAAGATTTCGCTCCAACTTTATTATTTTCTGATATATGTTCTATATTAGTGATAAACAAAAATGAAATGCGCATGACCGCGCATGACAAATTTTAATTTTCAGCGCTCCTAAATGTCATAAATTTTTATATATTTAAACTATTTTGCTTTTGATATCAATATTAAACACATCATATATGGTTAGTTATATTTTAAAATAACTATATATTATTTATATCATATAATATCTTCATTATATTAAATAAATATGTATTTTATTTGTATATTATGTTTATATAAGAATTTTTCGGATAATAATTTAAAAAACATAACATGTGTTCATGTAAAATTATTAAAATTATAATTATATTATAATTATTATATCATAATAAATTATTATTAAATAATATGTTAGCATAATTATAATATATCTATTAGATAAATTACTTAGATATAAAAACGGGCTCTATACGAACTAATGTAAATTTTATTTCAAAATAAAAATATGAAATTTTAATTATGAAAATGTATCATATAGTTGGTATTATGATAGCATAAGTTAACTTTAATTATCAATTATCAATAGATTATTATATTCTTGTGTTTATTCATTAAAATATACATTTTAACACGCATTTTATATTAAAATGAAACTATTTAAATAAGTATAATTATTGATCAATATTATTCATTGAATATATATATATATATATATGGAACACATTCATAACCGGCGCCAAAAATCTATGATTAATACTTTATTCAATATCGGAGCGCGCGCTTTCGCAATTGAGACACCCGCCTCTAGATATAGACGTGTCATAATATATAGATAGTATTTGACCTAGATCGTTATTGCTATATCTAGCCTAAGGTAAACTATAAACCTATGATTCCATATATAACTATAGTCATAATTCCTTTGTTAAAAAACTCTTGAATAAATGTGTGTGTGTCACACTGTGTGTGTATGTGTGTGTGTGTGTATATATAAAGTACGTATCTCTCTCAATATATATACGTTTCAACTCCGAAAGCGTGAGCTGCGATATCGAATAAACTATTAGTCATATATTTTTGGCGCCGGTTATGAACCACAACCTATATATATATATATATATATATATATATATATATATATATATGGTGACTGGAGAAGCAGGCCGCCGATATATTTAAGAGTTCAATTTGGGCGGTCTTACTAATATATAAGAGCCGCCCAATTAATAAATATATGTCACTAAAGTAAATATGTTACGCTTGATTTCACACGCTACAATATTCCATACGAGTAACATACATAAACTGCTTTTGTGTATTATATCATATTAAACAAATCCACAAATATATATTATATATATGTATAATAATATAATCCATATATATATATATATATATATATATATATATATATATATATATATATATATATATATATATATATATCTATCTATAGTTATCCGTTATAGTAATTGTACAATTAAATATTTGTTAATAAATTTGATTTTTTTATTAAATTTTAATTTATACTATTAGAAATCATTTGATTATTATTCGAATATAATACGTACACGTGAGATCGATATAGTTTTAGAAATTTCGTTTAATTGCAAGTAAAACTAATATATTATATATGTATAAGAATATAATCCACCGATATGTTATCTGTTTTAGTAACAATTTAAATATTTGTTAATAAATTTTATTTTTTATTAAATTTTAATTTATACTATTAGAATTTATTCGAATATGTTACGTACACATGAGATCGATATAGTTTTAGAATGTCCGTTTAATTTCAAGTAGAACCAATATATTATATATATATAATAATATAATCCATCAATACGTTATCCATTATAGTTTTATAATTTCTAATAGTACAAATTGAAATTTAATAAAAAATCAAATATGTAATTGTACAGTTGGTACCTGGTCAAAAGTTTCGCGATTTGAATGCCTGCAAAATTGTTTATTCGAATTAGTGAATTTACAATAGCGTATGAATCATACGCCGTATGATTGTTTGTAAAAACATTAATATGTTTAGTTTTAGTTATTTTCACTTGTTTGGTTTGGTTTTGTTGGGTTTAGTTTTAATATTGGTAGGTATTTTTAGCTGCATTACATCCCGAGTGAGCCTATAAAACACACACACAAATGTTAATGATAAGCCGTTGCGTAGCCGATAGTCTATAAATAGACATACGAAAATTATAATGGCCAACCATAAGCTATTGTATAATCACTAAATAAGTTGGCGTGCGTACAAATCGCGCATCAATCGCGAAGATTTTGACCATAATCCGTACAGTTACTATTAATATTATTATACATGTATAATATATATGTATATAATTATAATATATATTTGTGTTAATATGATAATACACATAAACAACGTATGT
Source organism: Osedax fenrisi (assembly GCA_964019155.1). Lineage (NCBI taxonomy): Eukaryota > Metazoa > Annelida > Polychaeta > Sabellida > Siboglinidae > Osedax > Osedax fenrisi. Next base: position 5,181,663 of record OZ025241.1, on the reverse strand, counting down.
ATGTTACTCATATGGAATATTTTAGCGTGTGAAATCAAGCGTAACATATATTTACATCGATGGGTGGTTCTTAAATATATCGGCGGCCTGCTTCTCCTGTATATATATTATATGATTATTATAATACCATATCAAATTAAATATTGTTAAAAATATAATAGTTATACATTATGAAAAATATACAATCAGCATTAGTTAATATAGAAATAAAAGTAATTTAATAAATATAGTTTTAAATACAATTGCCGTTTGTCCGTTCTAACCAAACAGGGTAGTTTATTTGTAATCTTCGGCGAAAACCATTTTTAACATACTTATGTATATTATATAATATATATATATATGATATTATAATTCATATATTTATTAATATTATAGTAATAAATTATTAATATTTTAAAGTATTAAATAATACTATGATTACTTAATATACAATATTTATTGCTTATAGAAAAACAGAAAATTCCAATTATGAAATAACTGCTATACTAATACCGTACACAAAAATATTAATACTACTACTTTAATGCCATGAATACTTTTTTAATATTCTAATCTAAATAATCAAATTGTTTACATTACTACATAATATATATTATGTTAAACACTAATATATAATACATATATATGTAATATTTAAATAATAATTCACTGATAATGCCTATTGTATAATTATTTTACATTTGTAAGGTATTATTATCTCGTAGTTTATATTAATACTGTATTGGTATTTAGTAGTTTATAATTCCACAATTACATTTGTATGGTTGTATTCTTTATCATTTGTAAAGTTCTTCTTAATTATATCTGTTAATTTCACTGTTTATAGTAGTATCATGCTAACATTAAAACTTATAGATATCGTAATATATATAATATATATATTTAATCTATAATATCATATATAATTAACTTTATGATAATAATCTTTTAGAATCAAGTGCAAAACAGAACAGGAGTTATCGAATGGTTTTTATTTAATTATATAATCAATGATATGTGTAATATAATAAAAAATAATTAGTTAAATAATAGAATACCAATAATATCGTGTGAAGTAATTTTGTGGCGAATGATCTCATGTGAAATGATAATATATATAAATAATTATTTATAAATAGTAGAATTTAAACTACACACGAAATCACCAATCCGTATAATATCATTCCCCATGAAATCACGTCGCACGAGAACACTGGATACCAAATAATAATATATAATTAATAAATAATTGTATATAATTATTTAACATCCAATATCCAACTTTAGATACTAAATTTGTTCATATTAATATCAAAGATTTTTCTAATGAAAGATATAACACTCATGAGAAATCGTGTAATTAAATTTTATATACAAAAACCAACAGCACCACCTATATAGGTCATTTTTTGAAACTATGTGTTTATAATGTAAATTTGTATCAAACTTTTAAAATGAAAAATAATATGCTTTAAATTATTATTTTATTAAGTGTTTATTACTAATATATAGAAAAAGGATATGTTGGTTTTAAATCCTATGAATATCTATGTGGCAAGTAAAAGCTAATTTATATTGCATGTAATTTAATAGAGTAATGAAAACATTGTAGTATGCAAATTGCGGCAAATCTAAATCGATTTCGATACTGCTGCTAGAAGCGGGATGTATGAATACTAATCATGTTGCGTAGGTAGCTAGTGTTATATCTTTGATTCGCAAAATCTTTGTTAATATCTTTTAAATTATATTATATTTTAGACATGTCAATAATATTTATTTATTAACATTTTGTAATTGAAAATAATAATATTTTAATTAATAATTATTTATATGGTATTTGTATTGGTGTATTATTATAAATTTATTAATTTATTTTCAATAATTTAATGTTACTTTATTTATTTTGTAATCAGTAGTATCCAATACATATTTTGATGTACATACAAATATTAAATATAGTAGCATAATAATATGGAACATAATATATAAGATAAAAATATATAATTAATTACAGGTGATGAATAATTACATTTAAGAAAAGTCTTTTTTGGAGTAAAAACAAAAGCTATGTTGGAATATAATACAAATTTGATTGCTGCCGGTAAATTTCAAGGCATACTAATTGAACATGTAGGATAGCAAACTTATGCAACGGTTTGTATTTTAAATTATATAAATTACCTATTTAATCAATTAAATTAATACAGAATGTAGTACATTTATTTTAAGAACTTTTATAATCAAATTAAAGAGAAATTACTCTAAAGCTATACCAGTTAATATCAAATCACTAAAGATCCAGAATTCAATAATATTATAACTAAAATGCATGATGGTCAAGACATTATTAAAAAAGATCCTTTATTTAAACATGTTAGTAATTCATTATTAGTATTTATATAAAATAAAAGTTTATTTATATATTTGTTATAAATATATGTATATTCATTATTTGTTATTAAAATATCATATTCAATTATATATCTAATCAAATGTATTATTCTATTTTTATTAATTTTATTTAATATATATTCATTATTTTTTATTATAATAATATATAATCTTTATTGAATCGATTTAGGAAATTTATTATTAAAGCTGGATTTATCAAATAATAAATTTTGATATATAAAAGTAATGGTCAGGATTCTATTCTAGAAATCGACTATATGATAAAGTTAGTAACATTTATATATTATCGATTTCAAAATATCAAATTAATGATTAATATTTATAAAATTTTGCTTTGATTAAAAATTGTTCAATTTATTTAATATCTATTAAAAAATTCAAATTTATATACATATGATATTCAAATCGCCATATGACATATTCCATGTGACACGTAAAATTTAATTGTTGATATCCTATCTCGTTTCTACACCAGCTATTACCTACCTCACTTAATCTCCGTTCATAATCTAAGCCTACATTCCAGTAATTGGATGTATTTGCATTTGATTTTCGTATTTGATAAAAACTATATATATGAATTTAATTTATATTTTATATAGAAAATGTATAGGTGTTATAAATTATAACTTATAATATCCCAAGCAACCAGTATATTGTTTACAGTTTTTTATCATATTGATTTTCTTTAGATATCAAATATATTTTAAATAGATTTCAATTAATTATGCAATCTGGTATAGAGATAGGGATTATTATTTTATGATTTAATATTTAATGTGTTAATATTTGTATTTATATTTGATTCTTAAGAAAAATGTTTATAATATATTAATTTTATAAACTCACTCTTCGGCTTTCCCACTCCTCGCTATCTACATCATCCTACTTCAATTTTATCCATGATAAATCTTGCTTCTACAGGGTTTTATATACCAATTATTCTATAAGTAATCTTCACTTACCGTATACACCCACCTATTTACATTGCTTTAATTAACCTATAAATCTGATATATTCAATATATATCAATCACTAACCATGTAATATCTTTATATATATACTCTATATTTTATTTTATTTATTTACAATTTCTACTACATACCCTATATATCTATTTAAAGTCTACAATTTCTATTACGTAATCCAATTTCATGTATTTTATTTTTAATATCAGTAAATTATAATAAATATAATTAATTTCATATTCAATGGATTATTTTTTTATATTTATTTTTTAAATAACTTTTGCTCAAATTCTTTAGTGAATATATTATATGAATTCAATTGATGTTAATTAATTTATTTGCTACAGTTATCGACTACACCGGCTACGTTATTGACTTTGAAATTATGTGGAGATTATTGTGTTTACAAGAAAGCAAAATATGAACATTTAACTTTGGAATGCAGGCCTATTCATCTGCATTTGATGGATTGCTAGTATATTCATTATAATCGGTTGCAGAATATGCAGTACAACAAGACAGATTACGATGCTTGGATGCTACAAAGGTGAAGAAGAAGATGAAACATCAAGACAATTCATATGCTGCAGGATGTGCAAACATATAATTAAAATAAATTGTATATGTATAATTATATTTTTAATATCATTTAAACTATAATATATATATTAGTAACTATATATAGTGTGAGAATTAAATTAAAAAAAACTTTAAACTTGATTTAGTCAGAATAATTATTTTGTATATCTCATTAACTACATATTGAATATTTTTTCTTTAAATTTCACAATATATATATAAATGAACAGTATAAATTATTAATTCTATATATATGTAGTAAATTAGTGATACATTTTTATATTATTTGTTAATCATTATTTAAAATAAATTCAAATATATTTATAATAAGATTGTTAAATAATTATTACAAAAACTTTAATATTATAAGTGGATACATTTTGAAAAGATGTTATTTTACATGTAACTAATGAATAGTACCTTTAAACACATATCAATAAACATTTTCTATATATTATTACTTATTGAAATATATAAGTTTATTAATTTAAATAAAATATATACATGTTGAGAATGAGCAAAATGTAGTATATTCCACAAATATTTAAAATATGATCTTGTATAGTGTTACGAAATATTAAAAAAGAAATTGAATCTGTAAGCAGATTTAGTGAAAATTTAATACAAAATAAATAATTAATTGATCATCAAAACATTGTTAACCTGAAAGGAAAATGGTTTTATATTAGTTTATTACACATAAAGAAAGAACACAGTTGTTTTCGAAACAAGATATATATAATATTAATTAATTAATAAATAATTATAATCAGATTCACTTTATAAGTACAACTTGTGAATATTTATAGAAATATAATTAATTAAAAGAATTTATAGAATAGCTTCCATTATGGTACATCTGCAATTAAAAATATTAATATTTAATAGAATTTTATTTGTTTTATATATATGATATTTATGCTAAGTATATAGGTATGTATGCTATTAATATAATTTTTCTTTGTAAAATGCTTTACAATAATTTCTAGTAAATAGTAATATTATTAAAATTATTATTATTATTTATAATAAAAATTATACCTCCTGAGGGCATCGTAACCAGACCTTCTGTGTTGCATACAACAATCTAACCACTATACTACCAAACCAGTTTTATTAATTATATATAATTACTAATAGTAGTATTAGATTTGATTTAATTATAAATAGAATTAGAATATAATTATATTTCACAAATTTAATAAAGTATTGATAAATTATAGAATTATTATATATATAGTATTATACTAAGTATATAATATGATAGTTATTAATTATATAATATAAATCGAAAATTATGATGAATAATAACAACTTTAACTTGAACTTATTTGAATTTTTTTAAATGTTCAAAATAACCCTACAAAAATATTTTGAAAGGCTTTTCAAAATAAGCTATGTTGAAAGTTGGCACATATTAACTGGGCCAGGGGCTGGTTGCTCTGAGATTGGCCAGAGACAATCGCAACAAGGACAAATCTTATTTATAGGTATTATTGGGTTACTCTGGGATTTTCAAAATCATTTTGTAAACATATCTTAGCCGAGATCAAGCTCAGCAATATTTCTATATTCCTAATCCTTATTTCATTTTTGAATGTTTAAAAATATTCAAAATATAATTATGTACCTAAGTTAAATATTACTTAATTATAATTCGATTATTAAAGGATGTACATAAGAGTTCTATATAGTTTCGGAAAGCTCATTTAATTTCAAGTATAATCAATAGATAATTAAATGTCTATTATCATAATAGCAGCATAATAATTATGCTTATATTAATTTGTCATGCTCTTATAAGTCTATTATGCAATTAATAGCAGCATAATAATTGCATAATAGACTTTTAATAGCACCATAATTATTATAATAGCATGACAAATTAATAGCAGCATAATATAATTATTATAATATTATAATAATATTATTAAATAAATTATTTAATAAATATTATATTTAATATACATTTACAGCACAATATAAACATTCGAGGCTATTATATATGCTATTATGAGGCTATAACTGTTTCCTGGGTTAATTAATTATACTATCATATAGTTTATAATATAAGTACAATTATATAATCAATTCAATATCGAAATAATATGTGTTGAATAGATTATATAATTCTAATAAGTATTACTTAAAGTAAATATTAATACAATTTATGTTATTCAGTTGCATACTATTAATTATAATATTACAATTATACAGGATATCTATATAGTTTCTAGATATAATAATTAATATTTGTATGATATGATAACAAAATGATACATAACATTTTATGTGAAAAATAATTCTATTCTAATTCTATTTATAATTAAATCAAAACTAATAATACTATTTGTAATTATATATAATTAATAATTATTACTACCTAACCGATTTTAAAATCGGTTAGGTAGTATAGTGGTTAGATTGTTGTATGCCACGCAGAAGGTCTGGTTACGATGCCCTCAGGGGGTATATTTTTTATTTTATAATATATTTTTTTTTTAATATAAATAATAATAATAATATTACTATTTACTAGAAATTATTGTAAAGCCTTTTACAAGGAAAAAGCATATTAATTATATAATTAGCATACTTATCATATATAAAACAAAACAAATAAATTCTATTAAATATTAATATTATTATTTAATATTTTATTATCATATCTATTAAAAATATTATATATTATGAAATATGTTGAACAAGAAATTATTTCGAAGCACTATATAGTGTGTTCATTATTATAATATTATATATATATATATATATTAGGGATGTAACGGGTCACAATTGTGATGTTTCGAAACCAGAGCCAACTGTTTCGATACAAACAAATTTTTAATTCAGAAGTTTCGAAACCAATAATGAAACCAGGCGACAATGTTTCAAAACCTAAACCTTGAAATATAGGCCCATTTTTCATTATATCGAGACAATCAAATACTAAAATTCATTATCTCGACTCTCAAGATAATGAAAGTTTATAATAAATAATATATTAAACCAGAAAAATTGACTTTTTGCCATTACAATGATTTTTTGTCATAATCTTCATCGACGCTTTTTTTAAATATTTTTTTTACATTTTTTGGAAATAATTTAAAATATTTTTAATTTTTTTTGAAATATTTTTTAATTTTTTTGAAATATTTAAAAAAAAAAGTTGAAATATTTTAAACATTTTTTTGAAATATTTGTAAACATTTTTTTGAAATATTTTTTAAAAATAATATTTTTTATTAGTATAATAAAAAATATTCTATAATAATCATATTGTAGTTTTTGTTAATTTTTATTAAAACAAAATTATGATCAAAGATGTATATTTTTTAATATATTTGAAATAATTAATCGGAACCCCAAACCTAGTCCCGGTTAAATATATAATAATAGTTTACATATTTATCACATATTTGAATAGTATATGATAATTAGGCTACATATTACAATACTATTCTTATTCTTATATGCGTGTGACAAGGACAATAACGAAGGAACTGCAAAGAAAAATAACAACATTAGAAATGCGGTGCTTAAGACGATTACTGAACATATCATACAGAATATAATTACTAACATTGAAGTACGCAATAGAGTTACCAAAGAAATTGGTCACATTCGGAACTACTAGCAATGGTCATCGCGAAGAAAATGAGATGGTTTGGTCATGTGATAAGATCAAATTCAATGTCCAAAACAATTCTTCAGGGTTCTATTGAAGGTAAAAGAAGACGAGGTAGGCCAACAATGCAATGGCAAGACAATATCGTAAAATGGACCGGTCTTGATATAAATAAAGCGATGAGAGCTGAAGAAAATAGAGAGGGATGGAAAAAAATATTGACGAAATCTACCTCGCCCTTAATACTATGGGATAGGTAAAAATTACAATACATATTAAATTAATTTGTATTTGAATTAAAAATAATTTTAGTTATTAATGAATGATTTACTTATTATTTAAGTATTATAAACAACCTACAATATAATATGATGATATAAATTATATATTATATATGTATAGTATCCATTATATACTATACAATATATTCAAACATTTATCAAATAAAACTGGTTTATATTGATGTATACGTTAGGTATAAACTATAGTTATACAAAATCTAATTATATAAATATAAATAAATTCAGTAAAATAATCCAATCTGTATTTGTTTACGTTATTAATGGCGAATGTGAATTTATAATGTTTGCATTGCGAGATATGATGTGACAGGGATTGGGATAATATTATATTAAATATAAATTATATATCATATGATGTATTCAAAACCCAAAACCGGTTTCAGTATATTCAATACAATTCTGAAACCGACCCGAAAAACAGATTAAAAACCCGAAACCATTATATTTCATAAAACCCGATACCGACCCGTTAACATCCCTAATATATATATTATAGGACTATATAGGACCTATATTTCATATTTTAATATTTTATCTTATGTATTATAAATGTAATAAGGACATCTATTTGTGATCCTAAGTACTATAAAATTGTCCAAGTTTTATACAAATGTATTTCGAGATCTACTCGAATGTCATACGCGAATAAAATTAGCTAACAATTCTCAGAACAACCCATCCTCTATCTATCCTAGGCTATTTTTTTTGCTGTAATATATATGTAATATATGTATTTTTGTCCAGAACAACCCCGTTTACTGAGAATTATCCAGAGATTGTCTCTGGATAGTGATAGGAAATATTTTATTTCCAAAGTAACCGGCTCCTGATTTTTTAGTATAATAAATCCATTAGTTTATACACAATATTATATTTGAAAGAAGGAGAGGATAATAATGCTGAGATTTATTGTGAACAATAGCCATGTCGTAATATGTGACATTATTTATATATATATATATATATATATATAATAATTAGGGATGTGTATAAGATGTACAGATAATTCTGTATCGGACTGTGTCACAGTCTATAGGCTACAATAATACGTTTGGCATTTATATCTACATTTATATCTACAAGTCAATAATACAAGTGGGGATCGTACATTATTGTTAGATCAACGCAGCGCTATGGTTGACGAGGTTTGATTATCTAGATCCGGACCGGGTGTCAACGGACTAGTTGTGAGTGCGATATCCCTGGGATGAGAATGACACATTACGGAGGGGAGTATCTACATCTGAACCGAGTATCGGTGGAGTATAGGGTAGGGCAAGAGGTCTTGAGTGATTCTCTGATGCATCTCGTTGTGTTTGTACTACCTCCTGACAGGGCGTCGACGGGGAAGTAAGGCGGATATCTCATAGATTTCTCCCGAAGGTAGAACAATCCATACTGCGGATGTTGTAACTCCGAAGTTTCATAGCTGGCTTCCATGTCTTTGATATGTGGTCACGCTAGTGAATGTTTGTGAGGGGTGTTATGTTGGACAGATACAATGAGTCTTGTTTTTTACTAGTATCGTGTGGTTGACATATTGGATGATAATTTATTCTCATTCGACAAGTCTACGGGTTAGGTGCTAGGTAAAGGGTTTGCTAACTTGTGGCTGTAGAGTAGTTCGGTGGGGCTTTGTGTCGACATCTGGAATTTATCAGAAATCTTCAAGCTCTGCATGGTTCCTCGGCTAGGCCATTACTTAGGAAGTGGTATGCCTGCTTGTCACGTGGTCGAATCCCCATTCGGATGAAATATTCGGAACGCTTGTAACGAATATAGTCCTCCGTTGTCGCTAAGTAACCGGTCTAGGATACCATGTTTTAGATGATCTACAATGGTTGCGCTGGTTATGGGCACACGCATAGTGTATATGAATGGGAATTGAGTATAAAAATCAATATAATGAGGTACGTGATATTGTTATAGTGGACAAAATGTATACTTAGGTATTGCCATGAGTGCGTCAGTGTGTCATATGGCAATAGAGGTTACTTATATAGAAGAAATTAAGGCTTGAAGGGTTTCGTCTCCCGTTTCTAATTTTAAATATTCTATCTTCTGTGTCCCAAACTTCAATGGCTTATCTGGACATCAAGGTCTATGTGTTCACTGGCATCTGATGGTAGGTGAAAATCTATCCGTAGCTCTATTCCTGGCTTTAAAAATATTAGCGTGAAATCTTACTGCTGCACTCGTAGTAGCATTTTTTGGACTCAGGTTGGTGCTGTGAAGAGATTTTTCTGGGTGATCATCAGGAATGGGGTCAAATACGTATTTATATTTTTATTTGAATAATTATTTAGTGATGTATTTGTATTTGAGTGTCGTATTTCGTGTATTTGATCAAATACAGTTTCAAATACACTTTTAAAAATATTTTAATTTAATAATTTAATAAAATGTAGAATTTAAACAATTACTTTATGAATGTAAAAAAATTAACAAAATATTTACCATTTATATTAAAGAATACATTTATTAAATAATACAAATAATATAATAGAACAATAATTTTATGAATACTATATAAATAAATTAATATTCTATATAGAATATGTATGTGTTATAAATTATAACTTATAATATCCCAATCAATCAGTCTATTGTTTACAGTTTTTTATTTTATTGATTTTCTTTAGGAATTAAATATATTAAAATAGATTTCAATTAATTATTATGCAATCTGGTATAGAGATAGGAATTATTATTTTATGATTTAATATTTAATATGTTAATATTTGTATTTTATATTTATATTAGATTCTCTCTCTAGAACTCATATATCATTTATCCATTCATTACTCTAATTCTACGTCTTCTCCTTAATATTTAAAAATTATACCACCTATCTACATTGCTTTAATTAACCTATTAATATCATATATCCAATACATATCAATCACTAACCATGCAATAGTCTATATATATATATATAATCTAGGGATAAGGATTATTATTTTATATAAAATATAATCATATGATTTAAAATATGATTAAATCAAATGATTTAATATTTAATGTGTTAATATTTGTATTTTGTATTTGTATTTGATAATATGTATTTGTATAAAAATGTAATAAATATTTATATTTGTATTTGTATTTGATAAAGTGTATTTGACCCCAACACTGGTGATCATCTGCACTTGTGGTCAGACTTAATAATGTGAAACCATTCGATTCCGAATATTACGGCTTACATTTATTTTTCGATATTTACATAACGAGTCTCAGCGGGGCTGAATATCTTTGATGCGAAGGTGATGGGGATTTCGTCTTGTTGGATGGATGTAGGAGGATGGCGTCAAAGTAATCGTATGAAGCGTCTACTTGAATTGTTATCTTCTTCTTTGTGGCATAATATGATAGAGTAGTATATTTATTCTTCCATGTTATTGAATATATTAGGTATTCGACATCTTTTTTGAGAAGTTAACATAGAAGTATCGTAAGGTGTGACAGGTCTTTATTAAAGGGCCACATGTAGTTCGCGATAACTATGAATTATAATTCATAGAAATGGCGTAATAATTATGATAATGATAATTATCAATGGCTTGCGGAGAATCTTGTGAGGTTATCTGTTGAATTAACTTCTCACACTTGGGGTCGGTATGTACGCCATCATTGTTGAAGAGGAGATAATTAGTCATATATATATATATATATGCATGGATATTTGTGTATACATATAATATATTATATAAAATTATTATTATATATATATATATAAATTGTTGTTATGTATTAATCACTGTCTAAGTTGTGTAATACTAATATATTACACTGTTAAGTTGTGTTTATATATAGGGAGTAAAATGTCAAGGCTTATTTACGTTAATTGGTTAGACTTATTCTTCAAGAGATTATATATAGCGGACCACCGCAGATGTCTGAGCGTGGGATGTAATGCGAGACGGCAGAAACGTACATTGTACATGCATCGTGATACCAGGCACTAGGCGTATATGCGCTGATATTACGTAGATGTACAATATCGACGCATATATATAAATAAAATATATAACAACCCCTCTTCTCCCTATTGGTTATCGAAGAGGGGTTGGGGTCATTCCCTCTTCTCACGTATGGAAGAAGGATATCATGTTGGAGGTGGCCATGGGGATGGCAATACATGCGTTGTGTATGGTGCTGATGGCATCACGGATGGTGGGGGTGATGGTGAGGGGGTCACGGATATTGTGGGTGAGATCGAGAGGGTCACGGGTGATGTTGAGAACATATTGGGTATTATGTGTGATGTCGGATGCGTCACAGATGTCGTGGGTGACAGCGGGGGCGTACCGAATATATACCTGATATAGTGGGCAAGGGCGAAAGCGTACCGGATGTCGTGGGTAGTGGCTGGGGCGTCACGGAGGTCATGAGTGACGGCGAGGGTGTACAGGATATCATACCGGATGTAGTGGGCAATGACGAGGACGTAAATAAAATGTTAAACAACATTTTCAGCTCGTCTAGCCGATCTTCATTGTGCTAATCGAAGGAAGGAGTTGGTGTAGGGTTCATGATTGTTTATAGTCGTTGGGCGTGGGGGTAGATGTTTCCTAACGTGCTCTCACTGGTTGACGTGGCAGGATGATATTCATTGGACGTGAGGTTGGACGCTTATTGATGTTACGTCAAGGCTTATGTACGTTTATTGGTTATACTTATTCTTCAAGTGATTATACATAGCGGCGGTCCGCTATATATACACAGCCGTCTGCGCGTGGGGGGGGGGGTCATGTGATATGGAAGGAATGTACGTGCATTATGATACCATGCGTATATTCGCTGATATCACGTAGATGTACAATATCGTCGCATATAAATAAATACAATATATAACAATAAGTACAAGGCATTACCTGTTAATATTTAATACATTCAATAATATAATAATCTAAAAATGTTGTTAATATATATGTTATTACATATAAAGGTTAATATATATATAGGATGATACGGATGGTAGGTAAAAATTAAATGGCAACATTACGTGGCGCACAAGGCGTGCTTGTTAAAAAAACGGAAGAATAAAACTAAACAAAATAAATCAAACAACCCACAAATATCAATACGCAAATAGGATGGTACTCGTATGTGTAAATATCATATATATATATATATATATATATATATATATATATATTAATACGAATGGTTTATAAATATATTTTTCAAAAGGAATTATTCCATATATACATGTTTCTCATTAAGATTTTATTTTCGTGTGCACTATAGTGGTACATTATACGCTCTTAGAGCATATAATGAATTAGAGCGACATACGCCTTGCGCCACATTTGTGAAATTTGATATTTATAGTTATTTAATGTTTGCCTAACGTCCGTATTCCCATGTATATAATATATATATAGTGGAAGTATATAGTAGTAATTATATTAAAAATGTAAATAAATATAAGGTTGTATAAAAATTAAAAAAAAGTATGTACAATTTTGTATATCTTATTTAATAAGTTATTATTATAATAATATTGTAATAATATTATAATAATATTATAATAATATTATAATAATTATATATTATAAATTATAATTTATAATATAATATATATTATATAATATACCTGGTACTAGGTTAAATATCGTGATGTTTTTAATACTCTATGATATAGTCTATTAAAGAATTATCTTAAAGCAGGCCGCCGATTGTTATTATAATAATGTCAGAGTTCATTATAATGCATCTAAAAAATACAGAAAAATAAAACAACAAATAAATTAAACAACCCCAAAATAAAAATTGAACTCAATATAATAATAATAATCGGCGGCCTTCTTTGATATTAACGTATCAGACTATATGATAGACTATATCTGATATAGTATATCACTGATAGAGTCTATGTCCGTAACATGTTTATTCGAATTATTTAAATTACACGAGTATTCTTATAATATTATATTAATTATATAATGACATGAATACTATATATTTATGTAATTACTAAATCGTATAATGAAGTATGTGGGCTTTTAGTGTGTTGATTATTTTTAAACTATATGTTGACTATAATCATTATAATATAATAATAATTATAATAATCCTATTATGCAATGTTATATTTAATTAGTATATTGAATATAACTATCCATATAAAGTTTACAATAACAACTAATAGTATGTGTACTATTAGAAACTACTATTGGTAAAACCCAATTCAATTAAATTAATTATTAATAGAATATTTAAAAATTTACCTGGTAAAATTTAAAATCTTACATTTTTTTTCTTACACGATAAATTACTTAATACACATTATGAATGTATATAATTATATATTTAATTCACAATTACAAATTATTCTATATATTTAAATAGTAGATATATATTTAACAATCTTAATATATCAATCAATATATATATTTTAAAATTATTAAATTTTAAATATTTAATTGATAAAAATACTTGTATTACCTTAGTATTTATAAATATTTATATTTTAATACACATGATTATGGATATATATAATTATATATTTAATACACAATTAAACATTATTATATTTAAATGTTAAGTAAATATTTAATAATAATCTTAATATATATTTTAAGATTATTAAATTTTAAATATTAAATTTTAAATTAATAAAAATACATGTATTACCTTAGTATTTATGAATCATTCCATTTATTATTTCAAAATATAATGAAAATAAATAATAAATTAATTAAAATGTATATTTTTTATTAATATAATATTTTATTTTTTTATTTTATATATATGATCCATATGTAATATAAAGTCTAAATCCATCAATTCCCTATAGACATATATCCAACAATACTACGTATTTCATTGAAAATGGTGTGTCTACTAAACAGTTATTTTTATGGATCCAATATATATAGAGTGAAAATTCAATCATTATTTAAACTTACCCATTCTATTGATTTTTAAATTATTAATAAATAATATACAACTTTATTTCCTATATATTAATTATATAATTTTATTAAAAGTCAAATTTATACCAAAAGTGATAAATTATTGCCCTAAACTATTTGGTGGACACGAAATTGTCCTCCAAATAATCATGTCTACCAAATGATTAATATTATGCAAGAAATGTCAACCAAATCTGGTATGTTCATATATATATATATATATATATATATATATATATAGCATTATATAGTAATACTATATATATTATACTATACATATATAGTATATATATATATATATATAGATAGTATTCGTATGTTTGTATTTATATACAGTATACTGTATGATATATATATCATATATATCTTATGATGTATTTATTTTTCTACGTGTGCTTATGCAAACCAAGGACATTTTCTACGTGTCCTTGTGCAAACCCTATCACTGCCACTCGCACCTGTCGCTCAACGTCCCTCCACGCCCCCAACAACCACCACGCCTTTATATACAATATAAATGTGCCGTTATTCATGCGGCTCGAATAAATATGATTAATAAAGAAAGAATATTGTTAGTATACATTAACATTTTAAATATTATTTATATACAAATAACATATTTTTATTATACATATTTTATAAAATTTATTTATTCATTTTTAACAATATAAATTATTATATAACAATTAAAATAATTTGAATTGTTTTTATAATAATAATTGAAATCATTAACAATACAATTAACATTTAGTTTATTATATGCATTGTTTTTTAATGTTTAAATAATTTTTAATCAGACCCATAAAATAATGTATAATAAACTATATACTCTAAATAAATCTATTTATATTTTATTAAGGGCATGTCACATACAGCCTTACATTGTATGTAGATAGATAGCAAATAATGGGTCTATAGAAAGCTATGCACACAGAATTCTATATATTGAATTTAGCTAATTTTTATTGTATTCTATTCAATAAATGTATATATATGCATACACATTTCAATTATACATATACAAATTTAGAAAATATTCCCTTATAGGATTATTTATACAATGCCATACAAATTAGTAATGCATAATAGTTTTTGAGAAAAACTCATTTATACACACATGTTATATATATATATTACAAATGCACATACATTTCTGTATACACGCATACACAATTATATATATACCTATATATATATACACACATATATATATGCATATACCCCTATATCATATATATATATATATATATATATATATATATATTCATATCACGTTATACTACACAGTATTGCATACTCGTAGATATCTATATTCCAATGTATATTTTGTGCCCATATATAGACACATACGAAGTACCACGCTGGGTTAATTCCACGAGTTGTTATTGTGTTATTGTCAAACACACGCTTATCGGGAATGCGAGCGCGCGCGATATTACGCAATCGAAGTCGCGCGCATTCCTCGATAACTCCCTAATATGGTATTAAATGTATATGCGTGCGTTCCACGCTCCCTATAAGAACTCCCGGGTTTCTACACTCGGCAGTCAGCACATCACACTCCTTGATCCACTATCTCCCATATCCCCGTTTCTGTATAACTAATAAACCTTAACCTTGAACCTGGTGTTATCCATACATACATATCTATATACTCATATCCATTAGCAGTACACACACAGATATACAACACACATACCTAGAGTGAAATAATTATGAGAAAACAGTAGTTGAAGTTTGACAGTATGAAAATCAATTGATATTATAATCTATTTCAATTTATCATAGTAATTTACATATATACAATTATCTTTATAGTAATATAAATATTGTTATTTAATGAAATGTATATATTTATTTGTAAATTGGTAAGAACTACTATTATACATATTATGTATAAATAATACCATATTTATAAAATATGGTATTATTGATATGTACAATTTTATTTCAGATATTCTTCTCTCTAATTAGACACTAAGATCACATGATATAGTATTCATATAAAAAATGATATAGAATAATTCAATGTAAACAATCTGGCTTTTATTTTTTTTTAAATCGTCAATTTATAAGTTATAAAATATTATAATATAAAATACAATAGTCAGGGACAATCAATTAAATATTGATACATTTATTTTTGAATAGCATAGTTAAAAAACTACTTTTTATGATATTTCTAGATTGAATTCATGGCTAATATTTATATAGATACCAAAGATTTTCCGAAGGAAATATATAACACTTACGCGAAATCGTGTAATTCGAATTTGTATACAAAATACCCTGGTGCCACCTATAGCGGGTTACTTTTAGGAACTATGCGTTGTTTATAATGTAAATTCGTATTAAACTATACACTTTTAAAATGTTAAATAATATGCTTTAAATTAATATTTATATGATGAAAACTAAATGTTCATTACTAATATATAACATACAAATATGATATTTATGTTTTAAATGCTATAAGTATATATTTAGTGAGTAAAAGCTAATTTATATTGCATGTAATTTAATAGAGCAATGAAAACATTGTTGTATGCAAACAGAGCCGAACCTAAATCTATTTCAGTGATTTCGATACTACTGCTAGCAGCGGTTGGGGATATTACTAAATTACGTTGCATGCATAGGGAGTGTTATATCTTTGCTTCGCAAAATCTTTGCAGATACTATAAAACACTATTTATTAATATTATGGAATACAAAATAAATACAATTTATTTTTTTTATTATTTTGGACTGTGTGATATCCCCTTAAGATCTAAAATTGTATTTGTGTTTATAATATATATATAGTTTGCAATATAATGATTCTTTAATAATATTTTAATTATCATTATTATAATCATAATAGATACTATTATTAAAATATTATACAAGGGCAATCAAATTCTATGTTTAAACTTGCATTTTTAGTAATAGTTGCAGTAGTAGTAGTAGTAGTAGTAGTAGTGGTGGTAATTTTAATAAAATTAATGTAATTGTAATTATTTTATTGCATTACTGTGAATATTAAGGCCCGGAATTACATTGTTATATGTTTATATTTTTTATCAATACAATTATTTGATTACAGTTATTTTATCAATAATTATTTATTTTTAAAATGATGTATTTTATATCATTCAAAAGTAACTATTATCACTGCAATTAAGCATTATAAACATATGCCTGTAAAAAAACTGATGTGGAATATTTGAAATAATTAGTACATTTTAATATTTAGGAATGAATTAAGGATTTATAATATTACTTCACATAGTAAAAATATTGATATTTCATACTGATTGCAAAAATTATTCATTTTTTAGTATACCCATTTTTTATAATATAGTACACAATAAAAATAATACTTTAGAAGCCTATATCTCAAAACTGTTTTTTTCCATTTTTATCCTATTTCTAAAACTCCATAGCTTTGTTCCCTCCGATGAATCTTTATAACATTTTCAGAGTATATAGATAATACAATATTATGAAATTTGATAATGTTATACAATTTCAGATGCAATTAAGTTTTTAAAACATGTAAACAAATATGTTTTATTATTTGTTCAGTAAAAATTTACCAGATCTACTTTTTATTATCTTATACTTGATAAGGAAATGGATTGATGACATCAAAGAATGGAGTAAGCTGAATCAGTCCGACTTAATGGTAAAGCCACACGACCGCAACGAATGGCGACGGCATTGTTTGACAGCCAGCTCATTGATTTCCCCTACGATTCCCGAGTCAAGGGAATAAAGTAAAGTAAGTATACTTGATATATGAGAATTTCAGGGGCCAAATGGTAATATAAATGAATTTTATTTACGTAATAAGAACGTATTTCTTTCACATTATCAACATTTATCGGTATTCTAGTAGACCCATAAATTACCTATCTTTTACATATAACGTCTGGCCTTGATAAAAATTAAAATACGTGACTATTAAAAAAAGTTTGAATTATCATTGCCTTGAAAGTGATTACAACTCATCAATACAATACACCCAATCTGACCGAATATGTCGGGGTTGTCATCCCCTATGGGGGTGTTATGCATCAAGGGTTGGTGTAATTGGGTGACAGCTTCTGGTGTCAAATATATATAGAGGATAGCATAATTTTAAGAACAAATTATAATTATATAAAATTAAAATACAAATAATAATCATCATTTATTAGATATACCAACTGATGACATGGAAGACGAAGAGTCACTTGAGGAATCTAGTTAGTTAATTAGATATGTAATGTTTAATATTAAATATTAAATTTCATAGAATTAATTGGTTATTATTTATAGCTCAATCTAGTATAATCATTGGTACCTAAGTTACCATAGACATTAAAATTGGGTATACTGCTTTTGTATAAATCTCCAATATATTTGTATTCACCATATGAAAAATCTAAATACAATAAGAATTCATTGAATTAGATATATTGATTCAAATATAATTCAGTGATATTCTTTATAATTTGTCAATTGATATGAAAAATATTTAAATATTAGTTGTAAATATCTAATTTTAATAAAAATTTAATTGGAATTTTTCATATAGTTAAATTACTTATATATTAATCTAAAATTGTGTAATTTCCATTTTATATTTTATAAGCTAATTATTTAATAAATTTATATTTAATCAATAAATAAAATATTATATAACTTAATTTTTTACTAGGTTTGGTACAATTATTATATAATATTATCTATACTTGTATAATTTTAATTTTATCATTTGGATTATTTTAATAGTTATTTCATACTTTTAAAGCAATTGCAAGTCATTATAGTAATGTAAGTGACTTTGAATTTGTATTGAAAATATTATGTACCAATACAAATATTACAAACACAATGGCAGATTGTCATTAAAATTGGTGAACAAACTTTATATACAATAGCAGTATATCTAATTATAATATCTAGGAAGTTACCAAAATATATTACAAAAATATTTTCATATAGTATTTTCATATGTAATTACTTTGAATATTAGTAAATAAATATGATTAATAAAGAAATAATATTGTTATTATACATTAACATTTTAAATATTATTTATATACAAATAACATATTTTTATTATACATATTTTATAAAATTTATATTAATAATATTTATTATAATATTTATAAAATGATAATAATATAAGTATGTATACATATATGATCATATATGATTATAATATACATATATAGTATATAGTATGCGAATATAGAAGTTTCTGTTCATTAAATAGCAGTGTAAAATTCCAGATATATATATATATATATATATATATACGAATATAGTAGGTAGTATGCGAATATAGAAGTTTCTGTTCATTAAATAGCAGTGTATAATTCCAGATATATATATATATATATATATATATATATATATATATATATACGAAATTCACGAATACGATAACGGATCCTAGAGATGATCTTTAACATATTCATGGAGATATTCACTATAGCCAAGCAGGAAGTTCATCTTGTTTATTCTGAAATTATAAATTGTATATTAATATAAATCAATTATGATGACACAATCATATGTATATGTGTATACTGTAACTAGTTGTATATAATGAATAATAGACTAGCTGGACTATACAAGTGCAAACAGGTGCAAGGTATCGCGTGGTACATTTATCCCTTAGCCAATCAGGGAGACCTGCGTTCCCTAGGCACACACGCAGTGCGTGCGTCAACCTAATTCCTAAAACAGTAAACATGTTACATAATGGGACGTCTGATATGTAGTTCGTTAGCATAATATGGAATGTTCCATTATGCTAAGCTGTACAGACTGGTCCATTACGGATAGCAACATGATATATATATATATATATATATATATATATATATATATATATATATATATATATATATATGGCTATACATGAAGGGCGGCATACTTTATAAATGAACATCGTGTGTAGGAGGTAATTTACAACTGAATATAGGTGTATGTTGAACCATTGGTGGTTTTAGGTAGAGGTGTGACTATTACAGGAATCAGGTGTGAAGATGAGGGCATCATTGGTAATGGCAAGGTCGTCATTTTATACTATAACTTACATATATGCGAATTTATATACACTTAGGCATATCATGTACACCCTATTACTAAATATATATATATACGAATATAATTATATCAACATAACAATATTTAACATGTGTACTATATTCATAGAGCTAGAGAGAAACTTTCTCTCTAGTTCTGTGACTATATTGCATCATATTGTATATTAATCTAGGTCATCAGGGGATTAAAATTAGACAAAGTCCGGTAATATTTATATATAGATTTCACATAATTACACACACATACATGCACGACGTATGCATTGCACGTACTATGTATAGTTATATAAGTATATATATATATATATATATATATATATATATATATATATATATATATATGTATGGATGTATACATTAAATACTAACTTCTTTATCTTGACTATTCAATTTGTCGGACTAGAAGCAGGCCAACAAGTTTAGATACATGGCATTCACGAAGAGGATACCGGAGGCGATCCCGGATAGCATACGGAGGACGTCTAGGGCGGTAACGGAGATGATCTTGAACATATTCATGAAGATATTCATCTAGCCAAGCAGGAAGACAACTACTGATGATCTTAATTATCCTGAAATTATAAATTGTATATTAATAAATCAATTATCATGACACTATAATATTTATATGTGAATGCTGACTTCTAACTTCTGCATCTTGACTATTCAATTTGTCGGACTAGAAGCTGGCCAACAAGTTTAGATACATGGCATTCACGAAGACGATACCGGAGGCGATCCCGGATAGCATACGGAGGACGTCTAGGGCGGTAACGGAGATGATCTTGAACATATTCATGAAGATATTCATCTAGCCAAGCCGGAAGAAAACTACTGATGATCTTAATTATCCTGAAATTATAAATTGTATATTAATAAATCAATTATCATGACACTATAATATTTATATGTGTATACTAACTTCTAACTTATGCATCTTGACTATTCAATTTGTCGGACTAGAAGCTGGCCAACAAGTTTAGATACATGGCATTCACGAAGAGGATACCGGAAGCGATCCCGGCTAGCATACGGAGGACGTCTAGGGCGGTAACGGAGATGATCTTGAATATATTCATGAAATTAGATTTTTTTATGATTTTAGTGAAAATAGCGTTTTCCTATATATTGACATGTAAATATGGGCGTTATTTTTGATGATACTAGGATGCCCTTTAAGAATATTGTTAAACATTTTTCAAAGTTTTAAAATATATTTTATTTATAATAACTAAGTAGCGGTATACTGGTATATAGTGATACTAAATAAATCGTGTATATATATATATATATATATATATATATATATATATATATATATATATATATATATATATATATGTATATTAATGCTGTAAAATTTAAAATACTATATTAATTAATAATTATTAAAATAATATATAATTAATAATTATTAATATACAATTAATTGTTATTAATTAATAATAAGTATTGATAAATAATTATTAATTATTAAATTATAATTGAATAATGATTAGAATACTATATAAATAATAATTAATAATATACAATTAATTATTATTACTTAATAATTATAATTGAATAATAGTATAATAGTTATTTGTATATTATATACTTAATATACCATATATGGTTACACGCATATCTGTGTATGTACTTCGTACACTGTACACATGTTTTTATATGTGAATATAAATGAATAGTAATCAAGCAAGTATTGTATAATTATAATCCCTTGCTGACCTAGATAACTGTGTGCATAGTAAATTATCTTATGATCATTATTCATGTTTCGTGAGTCGACTATGATCATAGTTAAATGTAGAATATTCACCTAACTTAGCGCGTAATAATTATTATAATAATATATAAATAATAATTACTAATATACAATTAATTATTATTACTAACAAATTATTATTGATAAATAATATTAAGATAATATATAATTAATAATTATTAATATATAATTAAGTGTTATTAATTAATAATAAGTATTGATAAATAATTATTAATTAGTAAATTATAATTGAATAATTATTAAAATAATATATAATTAATAATTAATAATATACAATTAATTAGTATTACTTAATAATAATTATTGATAAATAATTATTAATTAATAAATTAGAATTGAATAATTATTAAAATAATATTTAATTAATGTTATTAATTAATACTAAGTATTGATAACTAATTAGTAATTAGTAAATTAAAATTGAATAATTATTAAAATAATATATAATTAATAATTATTAATATATAATTAATTGTTATTAATTAATAATAATTATTGATAAAGAATTAATAATCAGTAAATAAGAATTTAAATATTATTAAAATAATATATAATTAATAATAAGTATTGATAACTAATTATTAATTAGTAAATTATAATTGAATAATTAATAATTATTAAAATAATTTATAATTAATAATTAATAATATACAATTAATTAGTATTACTTAATAATAATTATTGTTAATAAATTAGAATTGAATAATTATTAAAATAATATATAATTAATTGTTAATTAATAATATGTATTGATATATAATTATTAAAATAATATATAATTAATAATAAGTATTGATAAATAATTATTAATTAGTAAATTAGAATTGAATAATTAATAATTATTAAAATACTATATAATTAATAATTAATAATTTTACAGCACTAATGTATATATATATATATATATATATATATATATATATATATATAATAGTTTTATGTTATCTATAGATATTATAATTATAACTTATATATATTCCCATATAATGTTTATATTATATATGTATACATATTATAATATTTATTTGTATATAATATACTTAATTTAATATTTGTATACTATATATATATATATATATATATATAATATATATTATAATAAATAAGTGATATTAAATGATCAAAATAATAATGTATTTATTGTAAAATTCTAGGTTTTAAAGATTGTTATTAATTTGTATGTGCCTAGTTGTAAACCAGTTGTAATTTTATAATAATGTATAATACATATTTACACATGTTAAACATAATTTGACACTTTGATATTATATATAATTTATAGTATAATATGGTATAATATAGTATACTATTAATATGATTATTTCATACATTTCTAAAAAAATGCCTTATGTTAAAATATTATGTTTTAATATATTTTTGTAAATAGTTTTACAAAATTGAGTAAAAATGCCTTATATTAAAATATTAAGTTTAATTACTAATTATATATACGACTTGAATGCCGATTTATAATATACATGTAGTAATAATGTTATATGTATATTATAACAGGATATATTACTACTTATTAAATTATTACTGCAGTAAACACATTAATTTTGAATGTATTTAAATTACTACTGGTATATGTATGCAAGGTTATGCATTGTTATACAATTACAACTGAGCAACAACATATTAATAACAATCTTTAAAACCTAAATTTGTACTATAAATACATTATTATTTTTAATATTTAATATAAATTATTGATTATAATATATAAATTATAAAATATAATATATATTATATATATATATATATATATATATATAGTATCAAACTAAAAAATTAAGTATATTATATACAAATAAATATTATAAAATTACAACTGGATTACAACTGCGTTTTAGTACATCCCATAATATTAATATATAATTATGCATAAAGGACATAGAGCTAGAGAGCTTTTCTCTAGCTCTATGATAAAGGATAACACTTAACAATTATATAAGTATATATGTTTATATTTAACAATAAGATTATTATATTACCTTATTAAATCAACTCGTAGTATATATGATATATACTTTAAATATTTGTACGTTGTCTTTAAAGAAGTAGAATATAAGGAAATAAATAAACAATACCGTTAATTTCAATTTTCGCGCCATACACGATGACCTGCGCAGTAGATGATGCAATGGGTGATGAAATGGGCGACGCCCTTTGGGCGTGTCTTGTCGTAACGCTTAATTTCATACATTATCACGACATGTATGCTATGATACAATCGTGTTATTCTATGTACATCTATTTATAGATATGTGGTAGAACAACTATGTAATATCTATGTATATCTATAATATATGTGTGTGTGTTTGTGTGTGTATCTGTGCATGTGAATATACATATATATATATATATATATATATATATATATATACTATACTATACTATAGTATCAAAGTATAAAATTAAGTATATTATATACAAATAAATTTTATAATATTACAACTGGATTACAACTCCGTTTTAGTACATCCCATACTATTAATATATAATTATGCATAAAGGATATAGAGCTAGAGAGTTTTTCTAGTAGTACTACTTTTCTCTAGCTCTATGATAAAGTATAACACCTATCAATTATATATGTTATATTTTTATATTTAACAATACTATTTTATATTACCTTATTAAATCAACTTGTAATAAACAATCTAAATATTGATAAATTGTCAATATAGGAAGTTTAATACATAGGAAGAATTATCAAATAATGAAGTAATTAATCAATACCGTTGATATCAATTTTCGCGCTAAACACAATTTCCACAATAACACACTCATCGATATAAAGAAAGTCACTTTCTTTATATCGATGAACACACTTACCTGCGCACTGGATGTGGAGGGTGACGCAATTAGCGTGACTTTTCGTAATGCTTCATTTCATACAGTATTTACGACATGTATGATATAATACATTCGTGGAATGCTATGAACCTCTATTTATAGATATGTAGTAGAAAAACTAGAAAATATCTAATATTTATTATGTATTAATCATATTATTTATAGTTATTTTACCTAATTATATCTTATATACATATTCCATTATAATAATGTATATTTACAAACTAATGAACTAATTAGTTCATTAGTGCATTAGTACTTTAATGTGGGATGTGAAATAAATCACAGAAATATTAAACATAAATAAGTGTATAAATTAACACTAATATATGGTATATATATATATATGTGTGTGTTTGTGTATGTGTGTGTATGTGTGTGCGTATGTATATATTATACAATTATATTGATATATAATTCTATTAATAATAATTCTTATTGATAAGAGATATATTTTATAAAATATAATATTTCACTATAGGTATCGCTGTTGTAATATCCAATGTATTTATTTGACTTATACAATTGTATATATTAATATACAAATTTGAATATATATTGAATACATAAATTAATGATATCCAAAGTGTTTATTTGACCTATAAAATATACAAAATTGGAACATACATTGAATACATAATATATTCATATCCAAAGTGTTTATTTGACCTATAAAATATACAAAATTGGAACATATATTGCATAAATAAAATAATTATATCCAAAGTGTTTATTTGACCCATAATATATACACTGGTGGAACGTTGTTATATATTTTACGTTGACGCGCAACGCGTTTGGTTGCTTGGGATAGAAATAACTTAATTATAATTCGAATATTACTATATACATACATAGTAGATCAATAGAGTTTTATAATATAACCTAAAAATAATAGTAGTATTTAAAATATATGTAAATAATATTTGTCTATATATTCTTAGAATAATTCTAATTATTATTATAAATTTTCAAATAATATATATCGTAAAGTATATTTAAATATATCTGTCTATAGCGTAGTGGTTAGAAGGGTGTATCACAAATAAACTACTCTAGGATTGCATAGGTTCGAACCCCTGACGAGGTAAATTTATAATTTTGTTTGTTAAATATATAAGTTTATTATTAATATATTCTTAAAAATAAATTATTTTATAATATAAATTTTATTTGAATAAATTACTAATTATGTATATATTAATTCTTTATCATTAACATTCTCATATATATTTAATAATTTAACAATTTATATGAATTAAATTATTATTATATATATATATATATAATATTAATGAATTAAAGTATTATGCATATTTAATTATTAATTAATATAAATATTGTATATACTGTATACATACGTTTAGAGAAACGTGTTTCTCTAAATCTATATGACTGTATATGATATGATGATGCATTCACAGTCCAAATACATATATTACCATTACATGCTATTATATAACATAAAGGTAAAGATAATATTAATATTTTGTATAATTATACAATTAACAATTAATTGTATAGTGTTATATGGTAGTGTAGAATAAATTTATCTGTAACATTAAGGACCAGTTATATTATATTTATGAATAACTATTATATACTAATTATTTTATATAAATATATGTATATATATTTTATATTAAAAGTGAAGTCTGCAGAAATAACTATATATATATATATAATTATATACTATACACTGTATAGTATACAGTATAGTAGTGAGGTATAACATATATAACATAATCTAGTGTAACATAGTATACTATAATATACTCAAAATCCTGGCCTTGGGAAAATGGTTTGCTATATTTTAGTTTAGTATAGTATAGACTATATTATACTAAACTAAAATATACCAAAGCCATTTTCCCAAGGCCAGGATTTTGAGTATATCATATTATACTATGTTACACTAGATTATGTTATATATGTTATACCTCACTGCTATACTGTATAGTATATAATTATATATATATATATATATATATATATTCATATATATTTAAAAAATGTATACTCTTGTATACACATTCTATTATATAGTTATGGATAAAGGTATGTGCATATATAATATTATATATATATTTAAAGATAATATTATTCCATGGTGTTATTAACACATATATAAAGAACAATATAGAGAATAATTATTTAAACAATGTTATGTAAGCAGTTTATTTACATTAATATTAGGGTCAACATTGTATGTGAGTGAGTAGTGTTGTAAATGGTTAAACAGATATTTCTGCAGACATCACTTTTAATATAAAATATATATACATATATTTATATAAAATAATTAGTATATAATAGTGATCTAAAAATTCAAATCTTTGCTTGGCTTCGAAGACTTTCAAATCACTAAAAAAATGTTTGGAGACATCAAATCTCTACCAAGTCATGGCTTCGAAGACTTTCAAATCACTAAAAAAATGTTTGGAGACATCAAATCTCTACCAAGTCATGGCTTCGAAGACTTTCAAATCACTAAAAAAATATTTGGAGACATCAAATCTCTACAAAATCATGGCTTCGAAGACTTTCAAATCATAAAACAATGTTTGTCATATAAATTATTGAATTTATTGATAGTAAAAACTTCCCATCATCTAATATACAGTTGATCCCCTTTACTTCTACAAACAAAGTCTAATGTGAGAGCACAGTAAAGCTAAACAAATTCCATTGAAGATTTCCTGCATACCTACCTACTATAGCTACATATCTACATGAATACCTACTTACCCACCTATATACCTACCTACTTACAAATCTAAGTATATTCATGACTACCTACCCACCCACTTACTTGCTTATATACATACCCTACCCAACAACCCACCTACCTATCTATCTACCTACTCACATATCTACCTATCCATCCACCCACCTAACTACCAACCCATACATATACCTACCTGACTACCTACCCATCCACCTACTTGCCTATATGCATACACTACCCTACCACCCACCTAACTATCTATCTACCTATCCACCCACCTACCTAACTACCCACCCATATATCTATCTACCTTCATGACTACCTACCAACCTACTTGCCTATATAACTACCCTATCACCCACACTACACTACCATATAACACTATACAATTAATTGTTAATTGTATAATTATACAAAATATTAATATTATCTTTACCTTTATGTTATATAATAGTATGTAATGGTAATATATGTATTTGGACTGTGAATGCATCATCATATCATATACAGTCATATAGATTTAGAGAAACACGTTTCTATAAACGTATGTATACAGTATATACAATATTTATATTAATTAATAATTAAATATGCATAATACTTTCATTAATTAATATTATATATATATAATAATAATTTAATTCATATAAATTGTTAAATTATTAAATATATATGGGAATGTTAATGATAAAGAATTAATATATACATAATTAGTAATTTATTCAAATAAAATTTATATTATAAAATAATTTATTTTTAAGAATATATTAATAATAAACTTATATATTTAACAAAAAAAATTATATATTTACCTCGTCAGGGGTTCGAACCTAGGCAATCCTAGAGTAGTTTATTTGTGATACACCCTTCTAACCACTACGCTATAGACAGATATATTTAAATATACTTTGCGATATATATTATTTGAAAATTTATAAAAATAATTAGAATTATTCTAAGAATATATAAACAAACATTATTTACATATATTTTAAATACTACTATTATTTGTAGGTTATATTATACAACTCTATTGATCTACTATGTATGTATGATATTCGAATTATAATTAAGTTATTTCTATAAGTTTATTTAAAATTAAAATTAATAGTAATTTCAAATTACTAATTACAAATTAAATTTGTATATCTCTCAGATATTATCTGTCAGATAACAGATTATCGTAATCTGATTAGAAAAATAAATCTAGAATCCTTAATATACCAGCTTATGTATCATTATAATAAGAATTTAAACCAGGCATATTTAATGTATTAATATGTTTGGTTTCATTTAAATTACATTAATACTATTTAATAAATATAGTAAAATTCATTTATTATTATAATGATTATACATAAAATTAATAAAATATTATACAAGAGTAATCAAATTATATGATTAAACTTAGTCTTTATTTTACTAAATATGCTATAATAAATATAATAGTGAACTTTTGTATAATGTTATCAAAAAAGTGATTACATTTTAAATTTAAATAGTAATATATTATAAAAATTGATAATAATTATAATATTAATTACAAATTTATATTATTTGCCTCAGGCTAGGATTGAACCGAAGACCTTTGGATCGTTAGACAATATGCTACCCTCTAGACTACCAAGTCTTATTTTTATTATATAGCTTATTAGATCTTAGATATACGTGTATTGAAGTATTACATATATTATATTTTATTTATATAATATAGTTAATTTGTTAATATTATATAGTTAGTAATTATTAAAACTAAAGTTAATCTGGGTTGCTTCACCAGACGTAATCAAATATAATAATTATTATAATTATATAATTTAATTAATAATTATTAATTATTATTATAATAATTATATTAAATTATTTAATTTATATAATTATATAATTTAATTAATAATTATTAATTATTATTATAATAATTATTAATTATTATCATAATAATTATATTAAATTTTTTTAAATTTATAATATAATTATTATAATAATATTATAAATTAAATTGATTAATTCAATAATATATTGAATATATCAATATAATGAATATATTATTGGATTCAAAAATAATCAGAATTTAATCCACTGTATTATCCAGGTATATTTAATGTGTTAAAAAGTTAGGTTTCCATTCAATTATATGAATAATATTGAATAAATTAAGTAAAATTGATTTATTATTATAACTATTATTTAATAAGATTTTAATGATAATTTTTATAATGACAATCATATATTATAATCATAATGATTATACAAGAACAAAAAATTAGTAAATTATTATAGGAAGAGTAATAAAATTATATAATTAAAACTTGGCTATTTTATTTTACTAAATATACTATTAGAATACTATTCACTTCGTCCGAAAATCACTATGTACCAAATCAAAAATCCACCTCGTCCAATAAATTAATTCTCTATGTATCAATGTAGGACCTACATTGTAGGTATATAATCAAAAAAATACCGGACGAAGTGACTGGTTACCGATATACTTTATTAATATGGGCATTTATAGTGGTACAAAGTTTACATGGTCTTTATGGTGGTACAAAGTTTACAGGGTATTTAAAGCTCAACAAATACGTAAGTAAATGTATAATATATGTAGAAGCCCAGCAAAAAATGTATATCATATAATAATGATTTTTTTAAAATAACATTTTAGTATTATAATTATGTTAATACACTAGTTATCATATTAAAATTACGTTAAAAAATATGCATTATTCAAAATGGGTCTTTACATAGCATATACACAAATATACATCGTGGGCTTTATAGGGTGTCATTCTCCCTCTATATATATATATATATATATATATATATATATATATATATATATATATATGTATATATAACTACGTTATTACTATCTCAACACAAGTTAATAAATCATGTTTTTCATTATTAATATACGTAATCTATTAAGTAGAATCTAACTAGAATCCTAAATTGGTGACCCCGACGTGATTTTGACAACGATGGACACAAATATGAACACAACCGAGAACCCGAACAATACGACCACAACAACACAACCCAGTATATTAACGATCGCAATCAAACTACCACAAATCTGGGAAAACATATTGTATGAAAAAATGTTCGTTATTGTAGAATCGCAATTCATTAATTCACGCATAATTAATGATAATACTAAATATCACCATATAATCGCCTAATTGAATGAATCCATTGTGTCAAAATTTATAAATATTATTACTAACCCTCCTTCCAAGGGTAGGTATGATAACCTTAAACAAAATATAATAAGATACTATCTCCCCGAGAGAAAGCCCGAGAATAACTAAATATGAACGGCCTAGGAGACAGAAAACCCACCGAATTATTAAATTCAATGCGAAGACTAAACGACGGTCAACAGCAGATAGAATTATTCAAAGAGTTATTCCTAGAAAAACTACCGATATCCACACGACAAATACTAACAGGTTTAGCTAATGATCTATCACTAGATACCCTAGCAGAACGCGCTGATGCCATGATCAAATTCGACTCGGTAAACATTATAAGAATAGAAACCCAATCTACAGGCATAGAGGAAATCGGACTATGTTACTACCACAGTAAGTTTGGTAATAAGATCACTAAGTGCCGCAAACCTTGCTCATACTAGGGAAACTAATAAGCCAGGAAAATTATATAATTTTATACAATTACAGATCCTTCTATATATTATGATGAATTAGTAATAAAATGAAATGAAATGTTTAATACGTTTTATCCCATATCTAGAAAAAAAAATATAGCATTAACAATCCATGGCTTACATGTGAATTGAAAAATGCAATAAGAAAAAAAAATAAATTATTTAACACATATAAAACTAAAAATTGCCTTATCACATTTATTAAATATAAAAAACTAAAAAATAAAATTAATACAAGTATAACATATGACAAATAAATATTATTCAAATATTTTTTCAAATTGTAATCAAAAAGAAAATTAAAACATTTGAACACTATAATAAATCCAAAGAATGATGAATTACCCAACATATTTAAATATGAAGGAAAATAAATTATAAATATAAAATACCAATGTGAACATTTTAACAACTATTTTTCAAATGTGGGTCACAAAATAAATGAAAGTTTTGTAAATAATGATAATAATATGACTAATGATAATAATATACTGACTAACGATTGTAATAATATAACTAATGATAGTGATTTTAGAATTTTGTTAAACTCTATTGTGAACATTTTTTATTTTTTTACCAATTACTTATAAGTAAATAATTAATACTACACTTAATATGAAATCTAAATCATCCAAAGATATAAATAACTGGGACATGAAATTAATCAAACTTTTAATAAATTCTATCGCTAAACCATTAAAATATTTATTTAATTTATGCTTGACTAATGCTGAATTTACTGATAATATGAAAATTGCTATTATTAAACCAGTATTTAAAGTAAATGATAAAATACATATAACCAACTATAGACCGATTTATTTAGTGTCGTAGATAAGTAAAATTTTCGAAAAAATAATTTATAATAGAATGATGGATTTATATATATATATACAAATAATTAATAATAACCAATATGGATTTGTTGATAAATCAAATACTACCCTTTCACATTTTAAATTACAACATTTTTTATTTACTAAACATATTCTAAATAAAAAAATTGCTACGCTATTTTTAGACCTTAACAAAATCTGATGTTGTAGACCATGATATTTTATTAACAAAATTAGAATACTGTTGTTTTAGGGGATATATAAATGTGTTTTTAAAAAATTATTATTAGATACAAAAGTTAAATCTCGAATAAATAATACTGTATCATCTGTTATAAATGTACGTTTTGGTGTTCATCAGTCTTATGTCCACTATTTTCTATTATTTTTATTAATGACATATACATTATATTTAATAATATAGATAATTATATAATTTAATTATATAGATGTTAATATAAATTTAAATCTATATGCATACGATACATCACTTTCTATATTTGCAAATGCAAATAACGAATTGAGAGGTAATTTACAATTATATTTAGATTATTTCATTGGTTTAATAAATAAATTTTAAGTTTAAGACAAAAATTATAAATAATATAAATTTAAATAATACGAACATAGAAATAGTAGATATATATATACGTTTTTGGGTATTATATTAGATAGTAATTTAACATATTCGTTTCATATTATAAATGTATGTAATAAATTATCTAAAATCGTATATCTTTTTCGGAAATTAACATTTATTAATATTCGCAATTTAATATTATTATATAATTCACTATTTTTATCAAATATGTCATATGGAATAGAAATATAGGGTAATGTTTATGAATATAGATTAACAAAATTGGTATTAATACAAAAATAAGCTATTCGAATTATTAATAAAAATATGATATTATTTGTTTTAAAGGTCCTAAATATTATAATAATTTAATGATTAATAATTTATTAAAATTTGAAAATGTATATAATATATACAAATTAAAAAAAGTATTAAATAAATACTTTTTAAATCAATATAGAAGTAAATAATGTACTCTATTTTTTACTATTATATTTTACAATATATTTTAATATGTGATCTTTATATGTTATCATTTTAATAATTTTTAATAATTATTTTAAATTTAAATTTAATATTTGTATATTATATCATTTATGTTTTATCACATTATAATAATTTTTTTTATTATTTTATCCGCATATTTTGTTTTATGATTTAGATAATAAATTTAAATATGATGAAATACGCTGAGGGAAAATATTATTATTATTATTATTATTATTATTATTATTATTATTATTATTATTATTATTTTGTTTATATTTTACTCTACTATTAATATATTGAATGCTAGTACACACGTATTATTGTTATTGTATTACCGTCCTAAAGCTATTATATTCATATACTATGGATATATCGATTTAATAATTCTACCTATAGCTTTCAATGATCCTCCTTAAACACGTGTCTATAAACTTATTTCATTTATTCATTAATTTATATATATATATATATATATAGATATAATTTACGGAATAAGATAACAAAACTGGCATATAAATGCGGAATATGCTGACACGAAGAATTGACCGACAATTTTATTTCGACCACTTACTTTAATCTATCAATTAATATATGTTAGAGAAATAATTGGTATCCAATTAAATTACATTATAATAATCGTTATATTATAATAAATATATTTAATTATAATTTGGTTTTATAAAGAAAAGACTATGAATAATTACATTTTTAGATGTATACACACATATACTTGGTTCACACAAAAAAGGAATCGGTTGACACACGATGTTGATCGAAATTCAGTAACTTAATGCGAATATGTCAAATGGCAATTTATGAATTAATATATTAAATTTACTTTAGAATAAATATATTGAATACAAATATAAAAGATGTTATTAATTAAAAATATATATTTTAATTAAATAGTATTATAATTTTATAAATATATACATCCATTCAAATTTATAGTCATGGATGTGTATGAAAACTATGGGAATAATAGTTTTTATTTATGTAACAGACCAACATCTGGTTATATAGTTATATAGTTGTTTAAGTTTATATTATATATTTTTAATTAGTTATTTTATTTAGTTGTTTATTATGTAATAATTATAAATGTTAATTTCATCTAGTGATTTTTGTGTTTTTAGTTTAATGTTATTTAGTTTATTATATATTTTTAATTGGTTAGATTTTTATTTTCTGTTATGTAATAATTAAAAGTAGAAATGTTGATTTTATATATATATTGATTTTTGTGTTTTTTATCTAGTGTTATTTAGTGTATAGAATTGGTTGGACCAATGAACCGTCGCGTAGAAGTAATATAATGTGAACTATATTAAATTTAATAATATTATTTCATTTCTGATACCTTGACACGTGGAGGTTTGTAAAACATTATATTATATTATATTTTTCCATATTGTAATTATGTATATATGTTTTATAACAGTTTTAGTATATGGTTTTTTTGTTTCGATTTATAAATAAGGAGTAAATACAACGTTCCCCTATCATTTTGAGTGGTGTATTATTGTTACATTTATTTCGACCCTCACTATTACATTTAAATTTAAAAATAATTAATTTCCGATTAAATTAAAAATTGTAATATTAATAATTTTTTTCTATATTATTATCTATATTATGTATTTTATTTTAATAACTTATATATAAATATATAGTAAATAAATATATACACGAATCGTATTGATTATAATAAATATATAATCGTAAGTACGATACTCGAAATAATAATTTAAATAGTAGATATTTTCGAAATATTTTTATTTTGCTTTTTCATATGTTATTAAATTAATGATACATTTTAACATTTCAATATAATTAATATATGTAATATCATTAATATCACTATAATTATAAATAAGTGTAACATATACTAGTATAACATGTAAACATCATACTTGAATTATAATGTAAATAATTCAACAATAATATTACATACTTATCTATAAATTACAGGATATAATATAGGTATGAGAATTATATGTTGTATATTGATGATAATATTTTGAAATTTATATCATTAGAAATATAATTGAAAGATTATAATTCTAAAATATACGTTAAGTTTTTGTTTGTTTTAATTTTTATTTAAAAAAAATTTATGATCCAAAATATGCAAAAAAAATGGTAGTAAATTGAACATGGTGTAGAAATAAAGTATGCATGTTTTAATTAATTTATAATACTATAATAATATTATACCATAACTCATTTAATAAGTTATATTAAAAAACGAAATTAACCGTATATCTTTATTATATATAGCTATATTAATTTATAAAAAAATTAACAATATGTATATGCAATATAGGTACAATTTAGATTTTGTTTCACTAATTTATCTAGTTGTATTTTATTGTTTACAAATTTTCAAAAGAAAATAGTTATAGCATGATATTTAATATTTATAAAAAAATTTATAAAATAATTAAGTATATTTACTTACTATTTTAAATTTTATTATAAATATAATATAAAACACATTTAATAGTATATAATACAAAAGTTTAATTTAAATGTTAATTTAATATATAACATTTATATATTTTTTTTGTACATTATAATATGGAATACATATATATATATATATATATATATATATATATATATATATATATATATATATATATATATATATATATATATATATATATAATTAGTTTTAATAATATAATTATCGTATAATTACATATATAATATATATGCAAATATTCAATAATATTATATTTAATTTTATATTTAAAACCAGCATATATTATTGCTCTGTTATATATTAGTATTGCAAACAGTTTTTATATAAATAATAATTTAAAGTATATTATTTTACATTTCTAGTTTAATACGAATTTACATTATAAACAACACATATTTCCGAAAATTGAAGCGATGTTGATTTTGTATACAAAATATAATTACATGATTTCGCCTGTGAGATATATTTCCATAAACACATCTTTGATATGTATTAGTGTTGTTAATGGGTCAACATTATGAAGTTTCGATAACGACCCAAAACCAAAAATTAATGTTTCGACACCGATCAAAAATCAAGTTCTAAGTCAATTTTTCGAATAACTTATATTTTTCAGATTAGATGTTTGGA
The DNA here is from genome assembly GCA_964019155.1 of Osedax fenrisi. NCBI lineage: Eukaryota > Metazoa > Annelida > Polychaeta > Sabellida > Siboglinidae > Osedax > Osedax fenrisi. The sequence goes on along the minus strand of OZ025241.1, from coordinate 5,144,726 downwards.
AATAGGTTCAAAATAAATTAGATATGAACTATTCCTAGAAAAAAAGTATATATTAATTAGTGATGTAAACGAATAGTAAAATAAAAATTATATTTGATTTGTTTGAAAATTTAACAATTTGTTTCATATTCAATATGAAAAAAACAAAGTTTGATTCTATTTGAAATATAAAAATAGTTCGAATAGTTCGACAAAATTCAAAAATAACTTGAACAATAAAATATTGAATAGTAATATATGATAATCTAAATAAAATAAATTAATAATGATTAAAGTTTATTTTATGATAAATTATATTACTCTAAATAAAAGTTTAATATATATTTTATCGAGAAGTATAAATTTGAGAATATGTTTCTCCAGTAGTTAAAATATTAAAAATATAGTTCTCAAGAAGTTAAAATATAAAAATGTGTTATGGTTAAGTTAAAATATTGAGAATTAAGTTAATTAAAAATGTTGAATATAATTAACTGTTAATTCAATTTATAATTAATGTATATATTTATTATTTAAAAATATTATATTAATTACAAAACTAACATATTATGTTATGTAGTACTTGTTCGATGTTAAATAAATTGATAACATAAAACTAATAATTAAAATAATATTTATTGAATATTTATTTATATCAAAGATACTAATAAATGCTCATGTGTATTTATTAATCTCATTATTACAGGATACCAGATATTAAAATATAGAGTATGATTCATCATAAATTATACGTATACCTAATATCGGATTATATGTAATCTTAATTGTATTCATATTAGTGATTATTATGTGAATATAATTGAATGCCATTCCCGTATATTTTGCTATGACTTTTTTTAGGTTGACAATTATTTTGTATATTTGCCATTAATGATTATTTTGTAAAACCAAATATGGAACCTTATATTATATATATATATATATATATATATTAATTAATATAATATAACATTTAAAATTAATATCTATGTTACAAAAAGGTATGCCCATTAAGTAATTTTTTGATTGTCAGTCGTTTCCATATAAAATGACTATATATATATATCCCAGTAAATAATAACATACAAATATTAATATATTATGAACATAACATTATGTACATATCATGAATATAATTGGCATCATATTATGCACATAACATAATAAACATAATATGATCATATACATATGAACATAATATATATATATATATGTATACACATACAAATATGAATAAAATATTGTCATTCAATATGTACATAATATGCATAATAATTGGTAATATTTATGCAGAAAAAAAATTATTACAATATTATTAAAATGTATCAAAAAGTATAGCAAATTTTGTTTATATTCACATTAAAAAGATATAAACATATTTAAATAAATTTAAATATTATATTTACATGTTATCTCAGATATATTTTCTATAAAAATAATTAATTCATTTACAATATTACAATATCATACGCATAATATATTTAAAAGATTAATGAAAAGATCAATAAGCTGGAGTGCCCCTACGCTGTGGAATGACCTACCACGAAACATACGAAACCTGATAAATCATTCAACATTCAAGATTAATCTAAAAAATTATTTAATTAAATTATAATTATAAACATATATATATATATATATATATATATATATATATATATATATATATATATATTTATTTTAGTTATTTATCGTTTCTGTTATTTTCTTTTCGTTTACACTTGTGAGATTGAAAAATATACAAGTGTATACATAAATAAATTATATACTTACTTACTTATGAATATATTTTCGTACAAATATAATTGTTATTAACATATTATTTCATTCATATATTATTATGATCATATTATGTGCATAATATTGTCATATCAATATGTTGTTAAATACATATGCATATGTCATATAAATTTGTTCATATTATGAACATATTATGTGAAATATGTTATGGTTAAATTATGGGATATGTTGTTTTCTGGGATATATATATATATATATATATGTTATGTAACGTTGTCAATATTATATATATATATATATATATATGTATATATATATATAGGTAAATAGAATAAAGTAGTATATATATATATATATATATAACTACCTGAAACACAAAATCACAATTATATGCACACATAAATACTATAAATATAAAGTTTAAAAATGTCAAGAAAGAATGAAAGTTGTATCAAAAAATACAAAATTCTACTAGATATAATATAATATAATATGTATAGAATTGGTAATATCCATATGGGAAGGATCATTCAACACTATATAAATTAATTCAATATATGCATTGATTGATTTATCCGCACCTTAAGCCAATAATATATAATGATATATTAATTAAACTCTAACATAATGTTATACCCAAGTTAAATACATTTGTATTTAACAATTGTATAGGTCCATATCTTTTTTAATTTATATCCGAAATAAAAAATCTAATTAAGAACTGTCAAAATATACTCTACCATATTTTTGCTGATGATATTCAACTGTTTACCTTTTTCCCCATCAATTCTCATTTCACCATTAACTTTAAATTAATTGAGTTTCCCAAGCAACCAGAAACTGGTTGCAGAAACGTAACATTATAGGTAAAATACTATGATAAAGTATATCGCACACCAGGTGTAAAATTATAGGTAGTTTGTGAGCAAATAAACAGTTTCCTTTTACATATATAAAATCAATATTGGAATGTATAATTATACCCATAAATAAACACCTAGTGGAACGTATTATTTTACCCATAAGTAAACACCTAGTGAAATGTATAATTGTACCCATAAATAAACATCTTGTGAAACTTATATTTTTACACATACAAATATACACACAGTAAATAATTAATTATATATAAATATATGTGAAAAATAATGGTATATTTAAAAAAAAGAAACAAGTAAAACAATTCATTCATTTATTACAGGACCAATACAAAAAATACGGATATGATATAACACGTGATAACATATATGTATAATTATAAACTTGGAATGCAAAGGTGTATTTGTAATGATAATAATATAAGTATGTATGATTCTAATCTACATATATAGTATAGAGTATGCATATATAGAGGTTTTTGTTCATTATAGATCACAGTGTATAATGCCATATATATATATATATATATATATATATATATATATATATATATATATATATATATATATATATATATATATACGACATTTATGAAGACGATACCTGATCCTAGAGATGATCTTTAACATATTCATGGAGATATTCACCTAGAAAAGAATGAAGATAATTACTGATGATCTTATTTATCCTGAAATTATAAATTGTATATATAACGTGTCGTGTGTTAAGGCTTATTAATATTTGCTAAGCTACTAATATGCTAATAGTTGCTTACCTTGCTTTAGTTGACCGGATAGTATGATTATATGTATTAGTTTATAAAGTGTAGTTGAATTGATGACGTATATAAATTGAGTCGTGTTTACATGTCAGGGTTCAGTATCCTGTTATAATCTTTGATTATAGTTGTTATTGGATACCGTCACAGTATATTAAGATTAATCAATTCTCATGACACAACATTTTTATATGTGTATACTAACTTATAATCTTACATCTTAATGACTATTCATATTAGTGCTGTAAAATTTTAAATACTTGGTTGTTCTCGAGAACTTCAAATTCTAAATGTGTTTTTCTCTAGAACTTCAAATTAAAAAAAAAATCAAGTTCTCAAGAACTAACAAATCTCATATATTTATGTATGTTCTCGAGAACTTCCAATCTTAAGAAAATATAATTATATATATATGTAGTGTAGGCTCGATTTCCTTATCTACGCCTAATCAATTTACTTCGATATAAATTAATAAATAAATACGCGTTTCATTCCTTTATTAGAATTCCCTCGTGGTAACGGTCGATATCAGGTTTTCGCATACGTCATCTCGCTATGACCGCTAACTCAAAAGTCAAGATCACCTTCGCACAATTCAAGACGTCACGCCCACAATATCTTAAGGGGCGTGCCGGATAAATAATAACAATAATACGGTTGGAGTCGGTACAGTTCCAGAAACAGCTCATCAGTCGTAGTGGCCGCCATCGTCGTGGTCGCAGGGTGAATATCGGGATACGTGGTGGGGGAATACGTGGTGGGGGAACACGTGGTGATGGATACATATGAGGGATACATGATGATCCTCGTTATATAAATATTCATCAACCCTGACAAATATCCTCGCGCTTATATTATATAATATATATGTTATGTAACATTCATGCTCACACTCATACTGCTTTAATATCACACCGCGCCGCCAATCTAATATTATACTCTAAATTCATTTGAACACACACTCACACAAAGTACACTACATTACATACCTTCCGGACAACATTTTTAGTGCCCACACTAAACGTACTAATAAATATATGATAATAAATATATGATAATAAATATATGATATAATATAGATATAATAGTAATGATATGATAATTATGATATAAGATAATTATGATTATATAATAAGGATATAATAATGATAAAGATAATGTGCCGGAATCGTGTCGGAGGTGGCCATGGAGGTGGCAATACATGCATAGTGTATTTCGGTGATGGCATCCCGGATGTCATGGGTGTCGTGGGGATAAACGCGGGGGTCACGGTGGTCGATGGTGACGTCGAGCGGTTCACGGGGGTCGTGGGGATAAACGCGGGGGTCACGGGGGTCAATGGTGACGTCAAGTAGGTCACGGGTGTCGTGGGTAAAAGCGCGGGGTTTACGGGGGTCGATGGTGACATCGAGAGTATCGCGGGAATCGTCGAGGGGGTATATGGGGTAGTGGGTGACATCGAGAATGTTGCGGGAATTGTGGGTTTGGGTTGACCAAAGTATTGTTCCAACAATTCTACCAGTTCAGCCCAGGTATTCTTCCAGGTCAACCATTCGCAACGTAACTCACGCCGCGCAACGCCCTCGATGTGTTCCATCAGGAACCCAGACCTATGGGATTGAGGGTAGTGAATGGAATTGAGATAACTCTCAATACCATCGAGCCATTCATCGAGTCGCTCACCCTTCTCTCCGCTGAATACCGGCAAATCCCTTCGTATATCTATATGTTGTACCCCTACCTCTACCTTATCCTCCGTTCCCATATCTTACGTAATATCTTAGCAAATATTTTTATTTTCGAATTAATTAAATATTTATATTTATGAAATTAATTCCCCCATATGTATGTATATGTATGTATATGTATCGCCGTAGTGTTCCAATTGAATATATAATATAGTAAGTTACTAATAATGTATATGTACGAATTTATAATAATAATTGTTATATAATATAATTATATAGAACAATTAATTATAAATATACTTTAAATATATATTCTAATATATATAAATTTATAATTATAATTGTTATATAATATATAATTATATAGAACAATTAACTACAAATATACTTTAAATATATATTCTAATATATATAAATTTATAATTATAATTGTTATATAATATATAATTATATAGAACAATTAATTATAAATATACTTCTATATTCTACTTCTATATTCTAATATATATAAATTTATAATTATACAGAACAATTAATTATACTGTATAGAACACTTAAATATAAATACAAGATATATTATTTAATAACAATAATATATATAAATAATATGTAATATGATAAATAATAAGTAATATGATAAATAATAAGTAATATGATAAATAATAAGTAATATGATAAATAATAAGTAATATGATAAATAATAAGTAATATGATAAATAATAAGTAATATGATAAATAATAAGTAATATGATAAATAATAAGTAATATGATAAATAATAATATGGATATTTGTCAGTTATTTTTAAATATTTATACAACTAACGCGTTAACTCAATGGGGTATTCTCTTTCGTCGATCCTGTTCGCCAGCGCCAAATGTAGTGTAGGCTCGATTTCCTTATCTACTACTAATCAATTTACTTCGATATAAATTAATAAAGAAATACGCGTTTCATTCCTTTATTAGAATTCCCTCGTGGTAACGGTCGATATCAGGTTTTCGCATACGTCATCTCGCTATGACCGCTAACTCAAAAGTCAAGAGAACCTTCGCACAATTCAAGACGTCACGCCCACAATATCTTAAGGGGCGTGCCAGTTAATAATAACAATAATACGCGTGGAGTCGGTACAGTTCCAGAAACAGCTCACCAGTCGTAGTCGCCGCCATCGTCGTGGTCGCAGGGTGAAGATCGGGATACGTGGTGGGGGAATACGTGGTGGGGGACTACGTGGTGGGTGAATACGTGATGGGGGAATACGTTGTGGGGGAATACGTGGTGAGGGATACATATGAGGGATACATGATGATCCTCGTTATATAAATATTCATTAACCCTGACAAATATCCTCGCGCTTATATTATATAATATATATGTTATGTAACGTTCATGCTCACACTCATACTGCTTTAATATCACACCGCGCCGCCAATCTAATATAATACTCTAAACTCATTTGAACACACACTCACACAAAGTACACTACATTACTTATATATATACATATTAATATATTATTAATAATAAATTAATACATGATTAGTGTTAATTAATAATAGAATTAATTTATAAATAATTAATAATTAATAAATTAGAATTGAATAATTAATAAATATTAAAATAATATATAATTAATAATTATTAATATATACATAATTATTATTAATATGTTATTAATTATTATTAATTAATAATAATATTGATAAATAATTATTAATTTATAAATTATAATTGAATAATTAATAATTATTAAAATAATATATAATTAATAAAAAATGTATTATTATTAATTAATAATAATAATTAATAAATAATTATTAATTAGTAAATTAGAATTGAAAAATTAATAATTATTAAAATAATATATAATTAATAATTCAAAATATACAATTAATTATTATTAATTAATAATAATAATTGATACATAATTATTAATAATTAATAATTATTAAAATAATATATAATTAATAATTATTAATATATAATTAATTATTATTAATTAGCTTCTGTCGTTTAGAACTCGCACACATATTCTGTGGCTCCATGTCTCCTATTATTAATAACAATCTTTAAAATCTAGCATTTTACAATAAATACATTATTATTTTGAATATTTAATATTAATTATTGATTATAATATAATTATATAATATATTATATATATATATATATATATATCTATACATATAAAAGAAAGTCTATTTAAATATTTATTTATTTATTTATTTATTTATTTATATATGCGTTCTATGTTTAAGAAAATGGTTCGACGGATTTACAAAATTTAAATTTCTACTAATTCTCTAGGACAATAGTATTGTGGTTATTCGGATGACTTTTTTATTTCCACTTATACACCGATCATAATTACGTAAAACTGTCCTTTTAGAGCTATTTTCCCTCTATCGGGAAATCTTTTTATTTTAGAAGAAAATGTTTCACACATAAAATCTATGCGAATGTGAGGCGATTCGTAAAAAATTATTTATAGTCACTTTACCATAATTAATGCATTCGTAAATGCCAATAAACGGTGATAACGTTTACGTTTTCGATATATTTAACGAAGAAATTTTAAATTTTGCAATAAACAATTAAATTGAAGTGCTTTTGTTATTAATAAATAAATTGTTTTCTATAAATAAATCATTGTTTACATCTACGTTGATAACGATTAGTTACTATTATACCCGGGTAACGCCGGGACGTAGCCTGGAAATTTGTCAAGCAAATGAAATTAAATTGAATGATGAACAAAGAGTAGTTTATAACAAAATCTTACAAAGTATAAATAACGAAGATGGAAAATTGTTTTTCCTAGATGCCTCCGCAGGAACTGGAAAAACTTTGTTGATAAATGTATTGCTAGCTAAAATGAAGATGGCAAATAAAGAACATATTGCCGTAGCATCATCAGGAATAGCAGAAACTCTATTATTGAACTGTAGAACAGCCCATTCTATTTTTAAGATTCCAATACAGTTAAACGAAGATTCCATTTGCAGTATAAAGAATAATTCAAAATCAGGGAAACTATTTAGAAGTTTAAATTTATTGTTTGGGATGAATGCACAATGCATCACAAGCACGCATTAGAAGCCTTCGATAGAATGGTAAGAGACATATGATGGACGATGGGAGGACAGACATTAATACTTAGCAGATATTTCAGACAAATCCTTCCATTAGTTAAAAGAGGTACAAAGAAAGACCACATAAATTCGTTTTTGAAAACTTCAGTAATGTGGACAAATATAAGATTAATGAAATCAACTAAAAACATGAAAGTATTCTTATCAAACAATCAAGATACAGCCACATTCGAAAATCACCTCTTAGATATAGGTAATGGAGTGACGCAGAAAAATAATGGTATGGATATTATCCCGTTTGGAAATATAATGGAAAATAAGAATGAACTCATCACGACAATTTATGAAAATGTAGAAGAAAATTATTTGGATGAAAATTGTCTTTGCGAAAGATGTATATTAACACATAAAAATGACAATGTATATACAAATAATAAAAATGTACTAAATAAATTTCCAGGAGAGATGAAAGTATATAGGTCCATAGACAGAGTACAAAAGAAAAGAAGTTGTAGATTATCCCATAGAATTTTTGAATTTCTTTAAACTTTCCGGATTACCAGACCATAAACTAGCACTAAAGTAGGAGCGTCAATTATGCTACTAAGAAATTTAAATCCCTCAAAATTATGTAATTGATCCAGATTGATCATAACTAATTTACAAAATAATTTGATAGAAGCCAAAATACTAACGGGTCAATATAAGGGAGAATAAGTCATGTTTCCCAAAGTACTACTGATACCATCAGATTATCTCTTTAATTTTAGAAGACACCAATGTCCAATAAAACTTTTTTTTTCCATGACAATAAACAAATCTCAAGGACAATCATTTAAAGTCGTGGGCTTAGATCTTGATACCGAATGCTTCGCCCACGGTCAATTATATGTAGGCTGTTCAAGAGCACGAGAAGAAAAATAATTATATATACTGGCCAAAGATGAACTAACATCTAACGTAGTATACAAAGAAGTACTGAATAACTTAGGAAATAATTAAAAAATTGCTTTAATAAATAAAACATATAATGATTCAAATTCGTATAATATCTACATATATATTTATATATATTCTAACCGAAAATTTATCATATATGTTTTATAAATAAGGAAATATAAATAAAATTCGTAATAATTATATTGTTATTCAAATGTGAATATATTCATATAAAATAGCAGGGCAATATTTAAGACGTTATAATTACCACTACAAGTACAATACCCGGGCAACGCCGGGCCGAAGCCAGCTAGTATATATATATAGTATCAAAGTATAAAATTAAATAAATTATATAAAAATAAATATTATAAAATTACAACTGGGTTATAACTAGGTTTTATTACATCTCAAAATATTATTAAATATAATTCAGGATAAAGGACATTCAGCTAGATAGCTTTTTACGGGCTTATGATAAAGTATAGCATATATATATTATATATATTTATATTTAACAATAATATTATTATATTACCTTATTAAAATAACTTTGTATACGATAAACAATCTAAATATTGCTAAATTGTCAATATAGTAGAATAAATAGTAAGAATTATCAAACAAGGAAGTAAATAAACAATGCCGTTTATTTCAATTTTCGCGGCAAACAAATTTCCACAATAACACAATTACCTTCGCAGTGGGTGACGCAATGGGCATGTATTGTTGTAACGCTTCATTTCATACATTATTCATGACTTGTATGATATAATACATTCGGTGTATGCTATGCATCTTTATTTATAGATATATAGTAGAACAACTAGATAATATATAATATCTATTACGGAATAATATTATATTAAAGTCCATACTATCGAATACAGTGTACCTATTTTATAACGATATGTTTATTAAAATATATTAATAACGAGTATACCTATTTGATTCGGGAACTTCTACAGGGAATGCTAGGTATGGGATGTTCAATTGTATTATCACCCTGCCTAACATTCGATCTATTTACCACTCTAGTTACCTCTCTACGCATTATCTGGTACGTTTGCGGCGATAACTAGTGATTTATCTTATAGACGTCCGGTTTATACCTAGCCTTTCTTTTGTTCCAGCCGATCGGATGATGGGAGATATGGACCTTCTGTCCCTTTTAGTATGCTACGTCCCGCCTTAACCCGTTATCGCTTCCGTTCGCTTTCATTCTCGTTCGCCCTTTTCCATAACTTGCTTAATCGCACTACCTTGCCCTCCTTTCGCTTCAATAACATATCGAATGGTAGAAGCGGTTTTCGGCCAAAAAACATATAGCATAGCGAATAACCCGTAGTCGCATGCAGGATACAATTATAGGCATAAAATACTGTCGCTATATGGTCTGGCCACGCTTTCTTCTCTTCTTCGCGTAATTTCCTCAACAGATTATGTAGAGTTCGATTAAACCGCTCTGCCATCCCGTTTCCTTGTGGATGATATGGAGTAGTTCGTAATTTAACAATACTATGCTCTTCGCATAGTTCTCGAATTATGGCCGACTCGAAGTTTCGACCTTGATCACTGTGGATCCGGCGTGGTAAGCCGAATCGATCGAACCAGGTGTTCTTGAGAACCGTGGCTATGCACTAAGCTGTCTGATTCCTAGTAGGAATCGCCTGCGAGAATTTAGTAAAAACATCCGTAATGACCAATATATTTTCTATACCCTTGTCACTTTTCTCTACTTTGGTAAAGTATATTGCAATCACCTCTAATGGCCGTAGTGCCCGCAATGTTCCCATCTCGGGTTTCGCACGCGCTGCCTTATTTAACCCACATCGCTTACATGAAATTCAATATACACACACTGCTTCCCAATAGAATCGGTCGCTAATAAGAGACCATGTTCGTTGTATCCCTTGAATGCCTAGCCCTTCATGTAGATTATAGATTACACAAGCGTTTAGAGACTTTGGGATGACTAGTTATCTCTGACTCTCTTTACGTATATATAGCACACCTGATATTACCTCAAATCGCTCTCTCTGGCGCTATAAGGTTTTCGCCGCTTTAGTCCAACTACTCACTATATTGCTACGCTGCCGACCACCTATCGCATGCTAGATCGATGTGCTCGCTTTGTAAAGCCGATATATCAACTAATGTGATACCGTCGTCCGGTATATCCGGTATTCTTGCTATTACCCCTAGCGCTCTCAAGTTTACCGGTAAATACGTATGCTGTCTGCTTAATGCATCGGCGTTAGCATTCAGTTTCCCTGACCGGAAATGCATTATCAAATGGTAGTCGCTTAACTGCGCAATCCATCTCATTTCTGTCACCGCTGCAATTGATGATTGTAAATGAACGATAGGGTTATTATCAGAGTATACATGACACTCCGATCCGGCTATATACTGTTTGAAAGCTTGAGTTACTGCCCATTTCAGAGCAATTAACTCTAAATTCATCTAGCTATAGTTCGAATCGTTGTACTCCGCGCCGCTTAATTTACGATTCGCTTACGCAACTAAATAGTTGAGATCCTCGCGATGATCTAAAGATAATTTATTCGTACACTAATATACACTAATATACACTACATAACATATATATATATATATATATATATATATATATATATATTATTAATATTAATACTTATTATCGGAAAAATATTAGGTCCACTCTAGTCCATTATGTTAATAAATTAGATTGTTTGTATATTTATATATTAGAGGGGCTATAAATGTTTTCCGCGAATATATAGTTTTGTATATAGTTAAATTATATATGTATGTCTAAGTATATATGTGTAAGCATTTAATACATTATTTACACATATATAACGTTATTAAAGTTAATAATATAATTTTAATTGTGGTGGGTTGTTGTGATTATATGTTATTCGTATGGTAATGGAGGTCCGGTATAGAACTTTTCCACATTTTAAGTTATTTCAGATATAAGCATGAATACATACAGAGATGCGGATCATTTAATATAGATAGTAGACGATAAGTATACGAAAGTATACGATTTCACAATGTATACAAATGTTTCAATAATCATTATGTGGCTAACGATCATCATTTAATGTCTGAAATTACTTCATAGATCAACGAATTTGTCATTTCCATTCCATCATTTTATAATAATTATTATTATTTTTAAATTTCTGTTTGGAATTTCGAAATCAATTAATTTATTAAATGTAAACAAGTTTATAAATTTTAATTTAATTTTAAATAAATTATTGTAGTTATAAATGCCGTATATTATGTTATTAGGTGACACCAAACGTATAACCCAGATTTACATAAGGTACCCGATAATCTCAAATCATGTTTGTGTATTTATAATATATATTTTATATTGCAGTATTATATAATATTATGTAATATGATAGATATCAAAGTAATATGATCGTATATGATGTGATATGATCGATCCATAATTCAATTATATGATATTTAAACATAATTGAATAACATGATATGTAAATATAATAATCACGTACCCTAATATTTAATATAGCTGTACCCTAATAAATATATAGAGTGTCATACCCTAGTTCATTTAAAAGTCCGGTACCCTAATATGTAACATATATGTACCCTAATAAATATATATATATATATATATATTGTATACTAGTTATTCTAAAAGTAGTGTACCCTATTAAGGGTACTTGGTAAATTTGTGTGATATGTCAATGATATGTACCCTATAAATTGAATTCGCTGTACCATACTGTTTAACAGTGTGCCTATTGCTTTGTTATATATTAGTAATGAATACAGTTTCATAATATATATATATATATATATATATATATATAATACTTTAAATATTATTTTATGTTTTAAGTGAATATTTTGATACGAATTTATAATATATAGTTACGAAAAATATCCATATATAGATTTGTGCATTTGGTTTTTGTATAGAAAATTGAATTTGTTTTTTAAAAGAAAATGTGTTTTTTATCTTAGTAATAAAATAATTTCGTAATTCACGGTCATATTTTAGCTTGGACCAGTCGTAAGGTTTATTTTTGTTACATTTCTTCTTATTAGCTCTGAGACTTAGTTTAATTTTAGTTGATAAAATACGATGATCAGATGCTATATAGCATATACTATATACTATATAAGTATATACTTATAAAAGAGTTATATTCTCTGCAGTTTATAATGCTGTTTTTCCATTTCTTATTGATGATTAGGAAGTCAATTTGTGACTTATAGTCATTCTAGGGAGTTATGTGTCCAGATTTGTCCTAGTCTTTTTTGAAATGTTGTGTTCAGGCATAAGAGATTATTTTCCTCTAGATAATTTTTTAGCATTGTTACATTTCGATTTGTTGTTTTATGATAAGAGTATTTGAAACCATCTGTTTGTCCGAGTTGAGCATTGAAATCACCACCAATGATCAGGACATTATGTTTCGGGATCCGTGTTGTTAAAGAATTTAGCTCCGTATAGAATTCTAACGTTTCTTGTTTGTCACTTACATTTGTTGGGCTATAACATGAAATAATAGTCGTTTGTGGATTTCCAGAAAGGTTGATATTCATTATTATATGGGTTATCTTCTCTATATCTGTTATTGCAGAATATGCTTGTTTATTGACTAGAAAACCTATTCCACATGTGGATGCATTTATAGAATTTCTCCAAGCTGAGCAGGTTATGAGTTTCCAAGTTCCATAATCATGTTCTTTAATAACATTTTCATCATGAATTATTCTATGTTCTTGAATACAGATAATGTCATGATTTGTTTTTTCGGCTGATGCTATTAACTCTAATATTTTCCAAATCTGTCTAAGTGTCTGTGTATTCAGTGTTCCAAATATGAGAACTTTATTTGCCTTTAGTAGTTTGGGGAGTTCAGATTTTTTGGGTTTCTCAGTATCTATTTTTTCGACTGTAACCTGAGGTGGTTTTACAGGACGCGCTCCTTGTTTGACCGCGCGACGAGAGATCGGTATGATAAATTTATTGGTTGTAAGTGTGTCATTTGTTTGCTTTGGTAGCTAATATAGCATTGTTCGGGCGCTGCTCCATACACATGCTAACAGTGCTCAATAATATAGTTAAAGTACCTCGGCTAGTATTAGCTTTGGCACATCCGCTTACCCTATTTTCAGTAGACTTCACGTGACCCTGATCGGGTGGCTAACAGGTACTATGCCTTGCCAAAGGGCACCCTGGTTTTTGTCCATCACTGCTTATTGGTTATTCGCAGTTGACCACTATATCTAGTGGCAATTCCCCTATCCGCAACCTGGGGAGCCGCTGGGGCGGAGTTTAGCATCTCCAGTAAATATCTTCAGTGAATAATATAATCCAGTAACTATAAACTAGAATTTAAGTATCTCTCAAAAACACTACGGTATCCCTATACTACTTTCATCTTACAAGATACACTCTACAATCATTGTCCGTTTAAATAATATATACCTTAAAATAATTGATTGAAAAATAAAATAGACTATTATATGTACATCACTGACTTACGAATTCGACTTAACTTATCATTCACAGAAAAAAATATACAACTTAAATTACTTTCCATTCGATATTATTATTTAATGACTAAATAACCTGATTTTATGTATAGACTAATTATAATTCACACTTCACAACCTACGATCTTCAAATTATACGATCCTAAAATAACCCTACTTTCGCCGATAAACAACTTTGAGAACTGCTCAATTTGAGCAATTCTACTTTGAAATCAAATACATCCATGCCTCAAAACCTTATATTCGTATACTAAAACCTTCAATCTCAAACTGAACAACCTACTTTCTTACAATAAGTTTTAACTATATTATTTTAGCCACTTCATACAATTGATGTCACTAATAAATACTCTTATTTACTCTTTTATTACCCTGAACACTCTATGTATTGTTACAATTAAAATAATATTAAAATATAATAATCATCTATCCTATATCATCTAACTCGCGAGCATTATACTATTCGCTATACGAATAATATACATATATCCATGATATTATATTTATATTACCTAGGTTTATTAATTTTAGTGAATTTACTTACAAAACTATTTTTATAATATTAAATTATTTTAATTACTAATATAATTTTAATATTATTCAATTATTTTAATTACAGACTAAATGTTAATGTTAATTATTTATTATAGAATTATAAAATTATTATAAACACATAAATACAATAGCATAAACAATTATAGACATAAGCTTAGAACTTCAACAAATAGTACATATAAGGTTACATTTTATATATAATAAGTAAATATTATACATATTCATATACCATTTTCCCTACCTCCACCTATTACTACATTTACATACACATACGCACACACATATATATATATATATATATATATATATATATATATAGATATATTTTTTTTTCTTTAGAGTAAATCAACTTCTGAATCCCATGGGGTTATGTATTCTCATCTATACGTGTTCCTATTGATACGCTTTAACTATGTAACCTAATGCATATCTTCGTTAACGCACAGTGTACTATGTACGATGATTATATAGGACTCGATGCTAACGTAACTAACTGACTTAGCAATGTGATTAAATGCAATGTACAATTGTTGACAGCGTAACCACTCGTTAATAAACTAGATCTAGACCGCAGAACTACGTAACATACCGTATAACTCAGACCTAACACACTGTCCAATACTGTACATTGACAATATGCCACTTTCCGTATAGTTAAATAATGTTATATCGCATTCTTCTCTTGCACCGTTGATCTCATTCATATGACACTACTAAATAAAACAAGATAATACCATCAATATATTATATAGACATAATGATCATATATCGACTTACACACTGCAACTAACCACTTCAACTAACCACCGAATCACTTATAATCTCCTACCTCAACTACTGAAACTCGACTGTACGGTATACCGTATATACCACATTATCTATATTAACCTCCATTTGTTGTCTACAATCCCTGCTAACAATAATATCATCATGATATCAACATAATAGCATAACTAATATCCTCAAATGATTACATTGTGCTATTATGCTACAATTATGCTGCAATTAAAAGTCTATTATGCTATTATTATGCTGCTATTCATTTCTAAAGTATATTATGCTGCTATTATGTTGATAATCTAATAATAGCAACATAGTAGCAGTACAATAGACTTTTAAAATTAACATAATATACAAATTAACATAATAATAATATAATATACGTTTAATAGCAATATAATAGCAGCGTAATAGCATTACAAATCAAAAGTAGCATAATATACTTCTAATGGTAATATAATATCAGCATAATAGCACAATGTAAACATTTGAGGATATTAATGATGCTATTATGTTGCTATTACGAGGCTAGTACTATTAGCTGGATAGATTAATTAGAACTGTCATAAATCTGACACTATAGTTTAAACTATACATAATATGATACAACAGTATAGAATTTTGTATAAGTACTTACAACTAAACTGTCAATCATCTCACATGCTGTTAAATATACCACTATATCTATATTATATATCTCCAAATTATCTACATGAGTATTTTATTCCCAAACGAACTATCAAATATATCCTTTAATTCTACCATATCATATGTGTCATATAAAGAGCACTATAATATTATTATTTTATGAGATTAGGTGAGTGTCATTACAAGTCATAAGTTATTAAACTATGAAATGTAAATAATTTAAATAAACATTAATAGTGCTACTTATATTTATCAACTTTTACTTTTATATCTTCCTCAATAGTGATACATGTACCGATTGTGTCCTTGTTTCCTTAGCTAAACATGTTAGTGTTTCCCTAATAAGAAAGAATTATTCTATATTCACCCACTTAATAATATCAATAGCCATAAAATGCATTTCATACAGTGATCATTAGTAATACTCTGAATATATTAATATACTTTATACAAATTTCCTTCGATGCTTAAAATATACATACTCCATCATGATACTTTCTAGTATAATTATACCAAAAAAGTTATAATGCGTATATATACAAATTACTAAACACCACCATAATTACAAACTATCTTATTCATATGCTAAGTGTATATTGTAAACTTAACGAAGTCTTACCTATATTGTATATAAGCTTGTAAAAAAGCGAGCATTCAAACGTAACTAAATTATCTTTCATAATAAGAATATGTCTTTCCATATAAGTTAACTTATCCATTCTTGTCTGCCACTTATCAGAATATTATTCTGCTATTTGTATATGCACATGCTCTTGCAAACTATATACACATATATATATATATATATATATATATATATATTTGTATATTTTAATATATGTATTGTAATCTAATAATATTTATATACATATATAGGTTTTATGTGGAGAAAGACTCCAGTATACATACGTCACAAATTCACATACATCACTTTTCGAGGTAGACATAGTTCATCTGCTGAATTAGGTTAGAGTGTTAAGTTTTTAGTGGGCGTGGTCTATTAATTAATTATAGGTTATATCAATATTAGTTATTATATGTAGTTGTTAGGCTATGATTAAGTATATGGTTTATGATTAGGATACTTTTAATTTTAATGTATTTTAGGTTCAATTTTTAAGTAAAACTTATAATTATTATGTTAATAATGTTGATTAATGCGGTATAATCAAATACAAATAGTATTATATAAGTAACTTTATATGATATAGTTTAATGTTAAATAGTTTTTTTTCCAGCTAGATATGTATTATATATGTATTAGTATATGTTTTATAAATATATATATATATATATATATATCTGTTTTATATTTGTATTTGGCTGAATCTATTGGTCAAATAGAGAGAATAGTATATGTATTATTTAATGGACGAACAGAAAGTAACCGTTTATTATTATCGATTAAAGTATACTATATATATATATATCGATTAAAGTTATTGCATATGTAGGTAGATGTATAGATTTAAAGATAGTTATAGATTTATATATGTATACATATATATATATATATATATATATATATATATAAAGTAAGTTAATAAAGAACATATAGTATACGTATAGATAGTTATAGGTTTATATATGTTTAATGTTGATAAATGTATCGTTCAATTTAAACATCATTCAATTTTCTTGTAGTGAACATATTACTTATCTAATTTGTTTAGATATTTTGTAATTTAATTCACTGATAAATACTAAATAAATATTATATCATATTATTAAGTAATACAACTATATATATATATATATATATATATATATATATAATATATGTTTGTGTATAAAGTTATTAACCTTATTTAATCTTTTTGTGAAGTGGATAAATGAATAATTAATCTTTTAGATATGTATATATTTATATATTTATCCATTGTATATATTTGGAAGTATACTAATTATGAGAAGTTAATAATATCACTTTTTATGTTATTAAATAACTTTGTTTAATTATAATGAGAAATTAATGAAATATTAACATTATAAATTATATATATACATATATAAATATATATATACATATATGTATTAAAAAACCTTTCTCACCGATGGCACGCAAGCCCTCTCTGGCGCCATAGCCCACGATGACTGGGAGCCTGGTAAATTAGTATTTTAATTTGAATTATAATTTGAATTATAATTTTGATAGAATACTTTATATAATCAATAGTTAGTGAATTATGTAATACATCTATAATTATTAAATACCTCTTTTCTTGGTCTGGCGTGTAGTAGTAGTCGACTTAACTATAGTAATAATGCCTTACATGTATTAATAATATAAAATAAATATATATATATATATATATATATATATATATATATACTTTATATATATATACTTTATATATATATATAAAGTATATATATATATATATACTTAGACGATAATAAAACGTATAAGTATGGTATAACATATATACATATGTGTATTATTTTCATGTATACGATTACTATTAATGCCAGTAAATCTAAGGTTATTAGTATGATATTAATTAAATTGTTTAAAATATATATACTATTTTAAATATACATTTAAATGAATTTCGTACTATTTAATTATGTATTATATATCAAACTTGCATACAGAAATTATAAAGATAATTAGGTAGATTTCATAAATAATATATTCGTTTATTTATGTGAACGAGTGCTGGCTATATTAATATATATTTAATACAACTATTTAGTATCATAGGATATGATAGGATACTATTATTAATTTAAAAAATACCACTATCGTAAAATATTACCCTCACTGGTATAAAACGGAACAACCAAATAAACATAACAAAAAAAACATAAAAGATAAATTATCATAATATCACAATATATAAAAATAAAAATTAATAATTAATGATAGCGAAATAGTTAATTAGAATGTAGGTACTCTTTTAGCTTATTCATAAATCACAATGCAGATGTAATATTACGTAACTAATATGGTAACGATTGCATCTGTCAGCTGATATCGTGCACAACTCACGTGACATTAATGTGAGCAATGTGTCACCTCGAGATGTATTATTATATGTATTATAAGTATATATATATAGTCATATATTAATTTACGTATTAGTTATATATATTGTTATATAATGTATGTGTGTATTATAGATAAATCCTAAAACCTATAATTTTTTCATCCACCATGCTCGAAGCGGGAGATACTATATAATTATATTATATTCGTGATTAATGATATATTCTATATAATAAACTGACTTACCACATATATATATATATATATAATATATATATTATACTGAATAACTAATATCAATTGTATACAATACTGACAAATATTAATCAGAATTTTTAAATTTAAATAATACTAATAATAATTTAACTACTTTTGTTGGATACTGGTGTAGGAATTAACTCCGATTCATTTTATTTGGATTAAATTGTAATTTTTAATTATTTATAAAATTATTAATAAATAATATGTATATCTTATATTTTGAACTTAATTTATGTACTGGTTATAATATACAATTTATAATATACAACATATTGTATATAAAAATATATAATTTTCTTATATAATATATAATTTTCTATATTAATTTACTTTAAATTTATTTACATATCTTATTTAGTAATATGAATAAATATTGTTAATATATTAACCCAAATAAAAATCACCAAATCACAAAATGAACTATAATTCCAAACTCGAATATAAACCAAATATACATTCAAAATAAATGAGTATAGAATATACATAATTATTATTTAATTTAAAAAATATGTAATACTTATTATAATCTTATATAAAAGACAATTATTTGTATTACTATACTTAACTATGAAATATATATTTTTAATTTTTGTAAAATAAATATAATAATGTAAATGAATTTAAATATATATATATATATATATATATATATATATATATATATATATATATATATATATATATAATATATATATTAAATACACTATATTTTATTAATTTTTTATTAGGTTTTTTTACATATTATTTCTTTACTACACATACATTCCTCTTAAACGTCCATCACCTAGTAAGAAATAGCGAATGTATTATAATAAAAGTACGAGTTTATGAATATTTAAATAATAACCGTGTACACTATCACCTGTTGATTCTAATAATTTGATTAATATGTTTTAAATAATTGATTATTTAATATATTATAATATATTATATTTTAGCACATAATAAATGAATCTAATACTTTAAAATTTATATATATATATATATATACAATTATTTTTTACATAATATATAGATATTTAATATATAAATAATTTTTTGATTTATAAATATTGAAATAAAAACCTATTACGGGAACTTTAGAATCTAAATCAAATAATTGGATTAATATCAGAAAATATTTAATATACTATAATAAAATGCAAAATAAATTAAACAAATAATTTGAAATTAATATTTAGTAATTATAAAATGATACTATATATAGTAATATTACTAAAATAATAGCTTTTGAAGTACATATTTTCCATTGTATAGTAGTTATTATTTCAATGATTTAAAAAATATTATAAATATGTATTTAATATAAATTAAAATGAGTATTACAATATTTTGGATTTCTATATGAATATGCTAACACTAAGCATTTATCTATTAATTATTTTATAGTGAAACGTATGTTTCTAAATTATTTATTTCGAAATTTTAAATAATATAATATGTACAAAATGATGTTTAAAATTGAAAAAAAAACATATTGGAATCATTACTGTTTATCAATATATCATTATATTATTATTTCGCGTATATTACATGTAATGATTATAATCATTACATAATCAATAATTATTGATTCTTTATTATTATATATTAAATTATATTTATTATATGTATACATTAATTTATTAAACCTTTGATGGCAACTTTTACTTTATCTGTTTTATCAATCATATATTATTACATTTATATAAAATGTGAATATATATATATATAATTATTGAAACTATATTATGATTAATTTACTATATTTACTATATTATCTTATAATGTATGATAATTACATAACTCGCTTAATGCCATGGCAGCACTCCCGCTTCGGGCCAAGCGACCACGGCGATTTTTTTTGGTTAACTAAAATAAAATTTTATTTTAAATAATAAATATATATATATATATATATATATATATATATATATATATATATATATATATATATATATAACTGCCCGCGTGGTTCAGTTGTATAAGGCGTCAGAAACACAATCAATAGGAAATTGTGTAAGCCCCGGACCATTAAAATAGGTCTTACATATTATTTAGAAGTGATCTTATATATTTGTGTATAAACAAATGATTGTCTCTTGTTAAAATCATGTATGCCTTATAGTATGCCATATGGTTATAAGTGAAAACTTCATATAAGTTTCTTGATGGGATGAAAGGACTCAAAATACAATTAAAATAACAACAAAAACAATATATATTTATTAATTTTAAAATTTTAAAATTAAATAATTTCAAATTTATAATTAATGTTTATACTTTATAACTAATATTACAATGTCTTCATTTAGGTTATTATTAATGTCCATCTTATACAAAAAAACTAAACTATATTAACATAATAATTATAATGAATATATGGTAATATTGGTTAAGACATTAACATTTTTGTTCTTAATAATGCAAACTCGCAAATATATAAATAAATATAATATATAATATTCGATTTAACCGAACATCATATAAATAATAAAACCTTTCTTAACGTTTCTCGAAGCGGGAGATACTATATAATGTTTCGTAATTAATGATATATTCTATATAGTACTGACTTACAACATATATATATATATATATATATATATATATATATGTATATATATATATAATAATAATAATTTAACTACTTTTGTTGGATACTGGTATAGGAATTAACTCAGATTTATTTTGTTTGGATTACATTTTAATTTTTAATTATTTATAAAAATATTAATAAATAATATTGATATCTTATAATTTGAAATTACTTTATGTACTGATTATAATATACAATTTTAAACATATTATATATCAAAATATATAATTTTCATTACTTTCATTACATTTATTTACATATTATATTTAGTAATATGAATAAATATTGTTAATATATTTAAACATATTTCAAAATACGATTTCGAATTAATGTGCGCGTTATATTAAAGGTGCAGACAAATACATCACAAAGACCATACATATACTATACACATATTATACCTGTAGGACGTGTTATGGCTTCATCAACCTTCGCTATATTAATATTTATCGTCAATAGTATTAATTAATAACTATATATATATATATATATAAGGAATCTAATTATAATTCACAACTTTATACTCTACACCTTGTATACTATAGTATACAAGGTATATATACACATATTAAACCTGAATATAATAGGGACCCTATAGGTGTCCTACGCCTAGATATTGTTGTTGCAGTATAGTCACCTATAGTAATAATTATCATCAATAGTATGTATTAATACATATATATATATATAATACAAATTTGATTTGAAAGTTTATATATATATATATATATATATATATATATATATATATATATATTATAATATACACATAACAAACGTGTGAGGGTTTTTCGACTAGCCGGCGGAGTAGGATTAGACTTCACTATAGTAATAATTTCATACATATTATGTATTAATTATATATAATAAATATATATATATATATATGTTATTATTTATTATGATAATACAGTTATTAGTATGAAATAATGAGTATATGAATACAAACCCTTGCGTATCGCCTCTACTCAAGGCCTTCCCGGTGCCATGGCCCATGATGACTGCGACACTAGTAGATTTAGATTTAGGTTATCAGTTGTATATAATCATTTAAATAATAATTATTTATCATACATCTATAATTATCGACTACATCTATAATTATTCAAAACTTCTATAATTCCGAATACATCATATATAATTATTGACAAATCTATAATTATTGAATACATCAATTAGTATTGAATACATCAATAAGTATTTAATATACATATATATATATATATATATATATATATAATTATTGAATACCTTTTTTGTGTGGCACCGAGGGACGCCACATACCATCGTAATTGTCTATAATAATAATGCTCATACAATTTATATATATATATACATTATATATAACTATTTATTATGATATATATGCATATAATACGTATATGCATATCTTTATTTATCATGATAATTTATGTATTATAATGATATAAATAATAATTAAATTTAAAACCTCTCCTACTCCCCGTGTTACAGGGCTTTTCCGGGGCAATAGCCCACGCGGGTGGTTTTATTGGTTAATTTATGTAATGTTAAGTATTAATACAAATTAATTATATGTTTATATTATAATTTCTAATAATTCGTTAGAATTCATATATAATTGTTAAACTAATTCTAATAATGATTTTTACATTATTATTATTTTAGTAATGTCTTGCAAACTATAAATAAGTAACACTGAATATATATATATATATATATATACTAACTTGGCTTAGTTGGCTTAATATACATCTAAATAATTTTTTATTTTCTACCAATTTTATTATTGTAATAATAGTTTTCAATATTATATATATATATATATATATATATATATATTTAGTATAGGTATACAATATAAACATATATGTATTAAAAACCATACATAATAGATGCCCTATCTGGCGCCAGAGCCCATAACGACTGCAGTCGTCCCATGGGTCCAATGAGTCCCATGGGAGCCTAAAAAATATTATTTTAATTTTAATTATAATTTTATTATTATTATAATTATTATTTACTAGCATACACATATATGTATATATATATATATATATATATATATATATATATATATATATATATATATATATATATATTATTGTATACATTGATTTATATAGTGTTATATATAATATATAATATGCTATGTATTAAGTCTGTTTTTAATAATATGAATAGTATAATTCCTGGAGGTTCTTTCATTGATCCTATAGTATATATGCATATATATGCATTAATATATATATATATATATATATATATATATATATATATATATACATATATGTATTACAAACCATACATAGTAGATGCCCTGTTTGGCGCCAGAGCCCAGGATGACTGGGAGCCTAATAAATTAATATTATAATTTTAATTATAATTTTATATAATAATTTATATAATCATTAGTAAGTGTATCATTAATGTTTGAATACATCTATAATAATTGAATACCTTTATTGCCTGGTCTCCTCAGTCCATCATTCTTGACTATATTATTAAATATTATATAATAATTATTATATTATATTTTAAAATATAGTTTTGCGCAATTATTACGTATATATGTATACCTATAGTATTCATCGAATCTCATTGAATTTATTACTGATACTTTATAAAATAAACTAGTATAAATATATATAAATATATAAATTATTGTATAAATTGATGTATATATTTTAGTACAATAGATACAATATTATTAATAAATTAATAATATGTAGAAATATTGTAAAATATGTTGTTTCTAGCTATCTTTGAAATATAAGGGTACTGAGGTACTATTTATTGAGTATGTTATTAATAATATCAATAGTATTATTCCTCGAAGTTGTGTGCTGGATAATATATTTATTAATACATTTTGTAATAAGTTACATATTATTTGAAGTCATCCATTATTCTTCGCTTACCACAAATATATTTGTCATTTGTTAATTTAAATAACTTCAAATTAACTATACATAATGAACTCGAAAAATAAAATATATTGTCATAACAAAAACGAAATATATAATATATAAATAATATTATCTATTTTAAGACGTGATTATAAAATATAGGTACCCGTTACATTTAGATTAAATACTACTGTGTACTGTATATGTGGCTGTATGACGCCTATCCGGCTGGGTAATAGTATACTCCACTATAGTAATACTTATCAACAATATTATGTATTAATACATATATTGATACATATAGATACATATACAGATACACATATATATATATATATATACATATATATATATATATATATATATATATATATATATTTTATATATATATATAATAAATTTTGTTATAAGTTAAATATTATTTTAAATATTTATAATGATTATTTATAAATTAATATTAATTATTGTTAAATAAGATAATAACCTCAAATTTACCTTACCAAATGAACTCTAAAAATTACATATATTTTCTATATAATTAAATCATATTATATTTTAATACGTGATAATATAATGAAACTACATACATTAATGAGTATGTTTCAGGTATAAGTGATAATATAATGAATATTATAATATCATATTATTGAAGAATATAAACTATATATAGAGTTTTATGTATATTTTATATATATATATATATACATTATATATATATATATATATATATATACTAGCTGTCCAGTTCTATTTTTCGCTGCTATTCATAACCATGGTAACAAATATGTAATCGAATGCACACTTTTTATTATAGTATATATTCTTATGTACATCTATCTCTAAATATGCTTATAAATATGCTTATATTTAATGTGATAATATCAAATTGATAATAAACTGATGGTAGACTTCTCCCATATATTCCATAGTATTATCATGTTGAACAATTTCTATTTCAGAATAACTATGTCTTATATTATAATTAAGAAATATAATATTGTATAGATTTACCGAATATAGTTATTGATAACCCTAAATGAATATTATATATATATATATATATATATATAAGTGTATGTGGGTATATATCAATAATTATGCAACGATATTATTATTTATATATTTACTATATTATCATATAATGTATGTTAATTACATACCTCTCTCTCTATACCTCCACAGCACTCCCGCTTCGGTCCAAGCGATCACTTCGATTTTTTTACGTAATTTATTATCAGTTACACATACACATTTTTGATAAAAATATATTTTATTATATATAAATATATAGATATATATACATATATATATATATATATATATATATATATATATATATATATATAAGTGTATGTGGGTATATATCAATAATTATGCAACGATATTATTATTTATATATTTACTATATTATCATATAATGTATGTTAATTACATACCTCTCTATCTATCCCTCCACAGCACTGCCGCTTCGGTCCAAGCGATCACTTCGATTTTTTTACGTAATTTGTTATCAGTTACACATACACATTTTTGATAAAAATATATTTTATTATATATAAATATATAGATATATATACATTTATATATATATATATATATATAATAAAAATATATAAGATATATACATACAAATCATTATACTCATTTTTATTAAGGATATATCACAATCCTAAATTATTTTCCAATATTACCTATAAGTATAATTCTAGTAATTCAAGTAATATCCTAGTCAGTAATTAATTACATAAATAGTATGCATTCAATTAATATATATATATATATATATATATATATATATATATATATATATTTATATATATATTAGTATGTGTTAGTTTATAGGGTATCATAGGAACGTGGTGCATATAGTAAATGAAGGGGTTGAGATGTTATATTTAATATTGATGTTTATAAATGTTACAGAGTAATTTAATTGTGTTTTATGATATAGGGAGTGTTAGAATGATATTTCAATTATTGATATGTTCACAAGGAATGAATAATTCAGGAGTGGTAGGCATATCGTATAACCATGTGTATTAGGATTACTAATTAACACGATGAATAACTGTAAAGCTATAGCTGTGTGTAGGGTTCCCTTTAGATGTATACATATAGTATACTATAGTACCTATAGGTACTACACACATAGATGAGGTGAGTCTGTAATCCAATAGAAATAAGTTAGATTGTGAAGTTTGGTAGTGATGTAAGTATGCGTTAGAGTAGATCTGATGGTTGTACAAGGTTTGGATAATAATACAAGTATTGATAGTTTAGGATTTGTAGCTAACAGATTCAAGTTTACGAATAAAGATACTTCTGGTGAAATGTTTCTAAAAGATATTATAAAGGTTTATTGATGTATATATATATATATATATATTTAGAAATAAATATAATATTATAAGTGAATTGTTTACCATATTGAAATATAAATACGGATATATTTATTTTAATTATATATTAAAAATAAAAACATTTATATTATTTTTATAATTATATAATACTTATATTAATATACCTCTTAATGTCTATACGTTAATACAGTATTGATTAATAATCAAGAAAGCATAAATAAATTAATAATGGAAACTTGAAGTTTGAATGATGAAAAGAAAACTATTCAATTTACGAAATATGATAACATTTATTTGAAAATATAAATGCAGTAAAAACTTGTGACGTCCGTAATTCGCTAACATCCAACAAGGAAAGTACCAACTTTGCTTAGAAGTTCTATGATAATAGAAAATTACTCGTGTAATATAATGCTAATTCACTCATGTTATATCACGCCAATCATATATTGAATAATTTAAATAGGATTGCTTATTGTTAATGAAAGAGGATAGGATCGCTCGATTTATTATAAATTATTGAAGAATACTTTGTTTTTAAATAAAATTTAAAATGTATAAATATTTATTTGTTTACAGTATTTATCATATATATATATATTATTAAAATGTCCTCATCATAAACATTGTTTGTGCAACACAAGTTAAATAATATGTATATTGTTAAGGTGTCTAAATATATCTGAATAATTATTTGTAATTTAATAAATTATAATTATATCCATTTTTAATTCTGTATGTTTAACTGATTCTAATTTAAAATATTCATATTTATTTGTATAATATTAATAATTAATATATATATTAATATCGTATACGATATTAATTTAATACAATACATAAACAATTAGATATGCACTCTTAGGAAATATATAAATAATATAATAATGTATTCTAATTATATAGATATATTCTAAATTAATAATCTGATGTGGTTCACATATCCTCACACGACCTCAAATATCCTTAACATAGAAATACAATAGGTACGCCCTTATCCCATATCTATAATTTGAATAAGATTATGTATAATACTATTTAGATACAAAATAAACACATATAACTATAACACAAAAATCATCAAAACACGGTAATAAATATATTCCTTCCCTACTCTCCATAACATTTTCTAAACCTAAATAAAACTATACATGATTTAAACTAATCACTAACAATATAATTCTCAAACATCTAAACCTGTCTCACATACAACTTCATCCACATAAAAGTCGGCTTTCCCAGACCGATATTCATTTGCAATAAAAATAATATACTGCACTACTCGAAAATCAAATATGTGTTCAACATTAAAATAACTATGAACTCTAGTTTTTATAAATATACATTACTATCATAACAATACTTTTAATTGTAAAACACCTCAGTTATTATTACCCTTCCTTTTATTAAGCGTTGTGTTAAACTATCATAGGTTGTTTTAAACTATCCTACAATGATTACTATGCGACAAGCAACATCTAATAATAGAATACAGTAATCTAAACACAGAGCGATTAATCATATAAAATATAACTACTTGAAATATGTATTATAACATAACTATAATAATAATCATATGAACATATATCAATTACGGACACCCACTATTCACAAACAACAGCATAAGTATCTCCTAATCCGCATTCATTTTTAATTCTTCTCTTACCTGATCCTCTCTTAAGACACTCACTTCAAAATATCTACAAAATAAACCTTTAAACCTTAAGCTTTTTGAACAACTTCAAAAAATCCGACTTTTCATTTTCAAATCTTATCTTCACTAAACTGTCAGTATAACTTTCATCATACCTCGATTAGTATGATATACGTGTCTATTCAAATATGCATTATTAAATATCTTCTCCATCCGTAACAATATCCCACTTATCCCAGAACATTCTGAAGAATATGATTTTGATATTTTATTCATTCAATTTATATCTATTTATATATAATGTATATCTAGTGTCTAATTAAATAGCTGTACAACTATAGATATGTAATGGGTTATCAGTGTAATGTATATGTGTATGCCAGTTTAATCAAATGAATAATTGAGCAATAATCAATTCAACTATACAAAATATGCTTAACAAATATCACATACTTTTTTGAACATAAATTTAATATATATTACTTTACAATTTATAATGCTATAAATCATTTAATATGTATTATATTTATTATCTTTGGTAAATAGTTTTCAAATTGTGTTGATATAGATTATAATCTAGATTGTGTTACAGCTTTATATATATATATATTAAAATATGTATTTAGTAATAATGCATATATATAAATAACAACAATACAATAACATTTATTCTACATTTAATTTAATTCATTCTGTCACAGTATTTATTCCTCACTCAGTATTATTTATATATACATAATTATAAACATATTATAATTATTATTATAATAATTTTAATATAATATAATTATTATAATGATTATAATATTAAATATTAGATATTTAATATATTATATATAATATCATATTATATAACATTTATATATACTATATATTGTATTCATGTGATCAAATAAATATTAATACTACCATATTAATAAATATACACATTAGAAATTATATTTATATTTGAAAATTGTTAAATATTTAATAATAAAAACAATACAAATAATAAAGAAATATTTTTAAATTAAATTATTGTTATGTAAATAAAGGTATTCGAATAATCATAAATATAATTATATTATATAAGTATGCCATAACACCAACCCACACCCCTCCCCCAATTCATATCACGTACATCGTACTTTGTGTGGTATTAATGAACTTTCCCACTGTTCCACCGGGTCTTACATATTATTGTTCTATGTATATATATATATATATATATATATATATATATATATATAGATAGCCACTTTCGCTATGTTATAATTCAATTTACACAATCATTAATGTTATTATACGCTACACATATTTACCCCATAACATGCTAACAGCTGTATCAGTTTTAAAAGAAACAGTCTACAATTGTAATAATGAACATAACTCCCCACCCTATCTTTGTTAGAAACAATCTAGATGAAGTAAATGCATTTAGACGGTCGTGAACAAATGTATTCGTCAGCCTATATTTCACAATTATGCAGCGTGAATGTGCACTTTGGTATAGATCAGCATATAAGGACAGAATATACATTAAGAAGAAGAACTGGAGACATCAAATATATCACAGAATAATTAGAAACAATGGACTTTCTTTGAAACACTATATACTGACAACTGACCCACGACTATTCCTAGATAAAAGGTTAGCTATCGTAAAAGATTCTGATGATTCAATGTTAATATATATATATATATATATATATATATATATATATATAATGATGCAAGGTTATGATAGCTCTATATAAATATAGCGATAACAACGATCTGATGATGACCGTATCGATAATAAACGTATGTTACCTCTATTCGATGACAATAATATTACCCTAATTCCAAAATGAAGCCTGCTTATAATAATGTCTGCGATAATGAGATCATATTAAACTATTGCTCACACTCCACATCCCGTATAATTGATTAACGCCCTACATAACGATTTACAAGACGGTGTATCTTACGCAGAACACATGCAGATACTACTGACTAGTACCGATAACATATGTCCATCACTCGGAGAAATGCTGCTCTTATGGAAAGAGGAAACACTGTTACAGAGGCTTTGATCAGAAGAAGGCGCATGTCATCTGCACTGGAATACGGGGTATCGGGTATCCACAGTGATACCAGAATGTGGTTTTTATATCATTATTTAGTATCACATTATTATTAAAGCAAATGTAGATACCGACTCACAAACTAATCTACTGCCTTAACATATTTATTGTAAATTAAAAAGTACTCATAAAATAATATTTTACTGCGATTATAAGAAAATATCATTACATTGCATCATTAATATATTATATATATAACACTATAATTTATGATATACCATTGTTCTATATTGCCTACACAAATAATGTCTCTATATTAGATATACAATATGTAATACAGTTATTTCTAATCATGTATCTATATTGCGCTATACTCAAAACTAATACATTGATAATACTGACATAAAAAATGATTACCTTAATCCACGACACGCAATCAATAACCAACATATACGACAGGACTTGTCCAAAAATCTCACTATAATCTTGACCCTGGTTACATTCCAAAACATATACACACAAATGACAATAAACTAAAACCACAACATACCGGACATGCTTAGCATAGGCTTCATCCTAGCATAGGCCTACTCGAAACATTCCCTATTAACTGTAATGGTCTAAAATATTCCAATTGAATTAATCATAATGATTGACCTATCCACATTCACGTAATTAATCCGTCTCATGGGGCCCCCTGTATAAACGTGATGAAGTCACCACTGATCTTGTAAATATGTGTCTCTAGATATTATAAGCCATATTCACAATCATCACAATCATCACAATATATACATATATCGCAGGTGCAGGGAGTACGCATTAAATACATAAATTAAAGTATTAACGATTCATTACTTATCTACACCCCCCACCCAATAAGTGATAACTAATATAATACCCGACCTCCAGACTCACACAACTAACCATAGTACTATATTATCACTGTCCCACAATATATATTGTTAATATTAACTCCGCATAGCGACAGCAACCCAATAGCTCACAACTCCACTACAATCCATACATATAAATACTAACCCCTCCCCTGCAGAGTCTGTATCACCTCTACTAGGGAGCCTAATGGGGAACAGCCTCGAGACCGATATATACCATGAGATGATGCCGACTCCGTGGTAGGAGATGAATGATACAAGCACTACGAGTAGGTTACATTAATCGGAGCTGGTGAAAGATCAACCTCGGATCTAGCACTAATTATCCGAGGGGGGAGGTTATATTTGTTTGATATAACACCCCCACTATTTGTATAATACTCATTGTTATATGTATACCGAATATTATGGTCTCGCCCAGAGTCACACATGACTGATATCGATATCTATGAATAGTCATGATATATATATATATATATATATATATATATATATATATATATATATATATGTATATACTAAGTAGCCTAGAAGTGTATTAAATGATACATTTATACTGTACTTATATATATATACGTATATATCTATAGATATTATATAGTTTAATAATGTTAATAATACTCCCTCATAAGTACTCAACTCAAGTTACAACTTAAATATATAATAATTTACTGATTTATTTTATCTATATCTATTTACTTATCATTATAACAGGATATGTTCGATTCATATTTTAGTAACATTTATTATATAATCAATAGAGAAGTTGGAAATGAGAAAAGTAGCTCCATCATTGAAACGGCGAGAAAACTCGTCAGTCGATATGGTTTGTACATTAACAACATCGATATTCAATTATTATTTAAATTATTGCATAACCACAGAATGTTGTTGACTAATGTGTTTCCTTATGAAATATCAATAAATATATTCAATATTTCTTAATTTTCTATGTTCATGAATGATTAGTTATGGTTCGGAATTTAATATTAAATTATTTAATTCTATAAGGAAGAATATATAAACTATATTTATTTATTTATATTTATACCCTAAAACCCCCGGATTTATACTTTAAACTCTAATACAGTATAGTACATTATTATATACACACATATTATATAATTAAGCACTCTTTTCTATTGTTAATAAATTACTATTTTATAATAGTCAACATATATTTAATTCTAAATTTATTAGTTAATTTATATATAATTACTATTTTATATCAGTAAATATATATTTAATTACTAATTTAATAAGTTAAGATATAGTGAATATATAGTTAATTAATATTTTATATATATATATATATATATATATATATATATTTAACTAATAGAAAATAATTATTAAATATATATATATATATATATTAACTAATATAAAATCTTGATTCGATATATATTAATTTATCATAAATAGTAATTCAATATTAATTAATAGAAAATAGTAATTTAATATATATATATATATATATTAGATTATAAGTTTGTATTAGTTAGTATAAATAGAATTACTAAATAATGTAAAATAGTAATTAATATTTATTAAATAATAGATAATATTAAATAATAGTAAATAATAATCAATATATATTAATTTATCGAAAATAGTAATTCAATAATATTAATTAATATAAAATAGTAATTCAATATATATATATATATATATATATATATATATATATATATATATATATATATACATATATATATATTATAAGATTCGATATATAATAATTAGTAGACAATAGTAATTCAGTATGTATTTGCTAATTAGCAATAATATACATAGTAATTCAAATATATATTAACTAATATAAATAGTTATTCAATATATATATATATTAACTAATAGTAAATCAATATATATATATATATATATATATATATATATATATATATATATATTAACTAATAGAAAATAGTGATTCGATATATATTAATTAAAATAAATAGTTATTCAATATATATTAACTTACCCATGTCGAGCTTGCTCGGCAGTTTTTGACTATCTTCCACCAACCATCTTTATCTTCAATCGCCTTTTTTATTTCATTAACATCACAGAGTGTATCATCCACCAGTTGATCGACGTAGTTCCTGTGGGGTCGACCTATTTTTCTTTTACCATGAGTAGGTTGCCATATAATAATATCCGATGCCAGTTCCAATTTGGATCTCCAACAGTAACCAGAAAAACCCAATCTTTTCTGTCTTATCGACGTGCAAATGTTCGGTATATTTCCGTATATATCTTTATAGTTTGGACGATCTTTCGAAGATCTGTTTAGGATGGCACGAAGTATTCGAGTATAATTTCCATTGGGTCTTTTTTCACGCGCTTTTGTAGAGTCCAGCTAACAGAACAATATATTAACACAGACTCAATAGTTGCTCTGAAAAAGTTTATTTTCATATTATCAGGTAATCCAGATTTTCATATAGAGTTCATCTCATTTAAGGCTGCCCAGCTTTTAGATAATCTGATATTTAAATCTTTTTCTGTTGACTAGATATGGCTCCCAAGATACTTATTAAATCAGAAACTTCTTTAATATTCTTACCGTTTAGGCTTTTTATAACTTAATTTATTCCTTGATTTATACTGTTATATTTCGTCGTTCCAGTATTTATAGATAGCCCAATTTCTTTTGCAGCCTTTTTAATTTTATGTAAAAGTAGTATTGCTTCATTGGGTTTATCGGTTACTATAGCTAGATCATCCGCATAGTCCACATCATATAATTTTTATTGCTGGATATATGTTGCTCCTTCTCTCAATGAGGGTAAACCCAAGATTATATTTCGGTCTAATGCTTTCTTCAAAACATAGTCAAGATAAATTATGAAAAGAAAAGGAGAAAGTGTATCACCTTGCAAAACTCCACCCGAGAATATTTATAAACTCAGTATCGTCAGTTCTAACAATATATTTAGTATTTTTGTATGCTATCATGATAGCACTTATTATCTCATATGGTATACCGTACGCATTAAGTATCTATGCCATCTTTCATCGATGTATGGAATCAAAAGCTATGGAGAAATCGATGAAAATGATAGTAGCTGTCAGATTTTTTGCATTTGCGCCTTCGATAATTCTTCTAACCGTAATTATTTGCCCAGAGGTAGATATTAATCTATGTAATATTAGTTCTAAACCCGTTCTAATTTTTTCCTAATATAATATCTACCGCCGGCCTTATTTTATTTAGTAACATTAGATTGTATATGTGTGCAGCAATGCATGTTAAAGTAATTCTACAATAGAATTATACAACCTTTATTCCATAAATCGATTGGATCGTGTTCATCTACTTTATTGCAGCAGGTTAATAAAAAGTCTTGAAATTCATTTATTTTACAGGTTTCTATAGGGATTTGGTCAAACTTATAATTTAATATATATTGAATTACTATTTTATATTTGTTAATATATATTTAATTACTATTACCTATCACTCAAAAATAAGCTTTTCATTAGACGCCGAAATCGAGTCATTAATTTTTGGTATAAAACGAATCGGTTAAATTATACATTTATCAAACCTAGTCATCTAATGACTCGGTTATTTATTTGATAATTGAAAGCTAGTCATGCATTTTAAATAATTTTGTTATTGAAATATAATAATTACAATATCCACTTAATGACTTGTTGGATTTTAATCATATAAACAAGTTTTATTTATTGAAAATAAAATTATTTTATAAGAATGACACTATTATATTAAATCTATACTCTATAATATATATAGTCTATATAATATAGTAATAAAACATTAAGCGTAAAAATTACCAAGAATTGGTAATTTCAAATTACATTTGTTTAAACTACAAATATAACTTTAAGTTTAGTAATATAACTTTAGTTAAAGCTAATTAATAATAATGTATTATATTATTATAATTATATATATATATTATAATAATATATTATTATAATAATTGTAACAATAATTTTCATTTAATTTATTTTATGTTATTATCTTAGATAATTTTGATAGATAATATATATCAAAATTGTATTATTATAAGTTATTAATGTGTTAATAAATTACAATAGCTTATATTATATAAATTCTGATATGTATAAATTATACTTATTATTATTAGATAATAATTTATTATTTTCTTATTTAATTTGTTTTAAGTTATCTATCAACATTTATTAATATAATTTTTTATTAAATTACCATAGTTTATATTTTATTAATTCAGATATATGTAATGTATAATGATTATTAATTTTTATTACGTAAATTAAATATTACTAAACGTATACGTATTGTACAACAACAAAGATCTTTATTAATACATATTGATTATAAAAACTTTAAGATATTATTGTAACTATAAAATCATTATATATTAAACATAAAGTTGTTTATACTTATTAATCATCTTTTAAATATATATTATTAACATTTGGAAGTTTAATTTCAATAATGACATCTCCAAATTATAATAGACTCAAGTTATAATATGAGCGATAATAATAAATTCAAAATACCTTTAGTTAATACCGACGCAACCAAATTTAATATAATCTATTAGGACCCATTTGTTGGAATAATCTACCAATACATATAAAATCATACAATAGTCAAACCACACTTAACCAATGTTGTTCAAAAATTATATAAATATTTAATATCGTGTAATCTCAATTAAAAATTCATATCTTTTATAATATTTTGTAATATACGTACATAAGTATTATTATTATAACCCTACTATTATTTATATTATTATTATTATTATTATTATTATTAATATTATTATTATTATTATTATTATTATTATTATTATTATTATTATTATTATTATTATTATTATTATTAGTATTATTATTATTATTATTATTATTATTATTATTATTATTATTATTATTATTATTATTATTATTATTATTATTATTATTATTATTATTATTATTATTATTATTATTATTATTATTATTATTATTATTATTATTATTATTATTATTATTATTATTATTATTATTATTATTATTATTATTATTATTATTATTATTATTATTATTATTATTATTATTATTATTATTATTATTATTATTATTATTATTATTATTATTATTATTATTATTATTATTATTATTGAATTGAATTGAATTGAATGAATATTTATTATGAATTTTTCAAGTTCGATTTAGTAATAATTAATAATATGTAGTGATAAATTCACAAAACGACAACAAAACGTAGATAGTACACATATAAAAATAACAATAGTAAATTAGAAACGTATCACATGTGCCGGTGATAAAAACAATTAATAATTAAAATTAATAATTTATAAAATTATATATATATACATATTTATATATATATATATATGTATAAATAAATATTAAGTTATAATTTTTTTAATATGATTTTTAAAGGTATATAAACTATTTGCTAATACAATATGTTCATCAAGACCATTCCAAATGTTAGCTATTCGATTATTTAGTAGATTTTTTGTTACATTTAGTTTACATGTATTCATACTAATTTGCAGAGAATGGCCTCTGGTATTGTAGTTGGTCTTTTTGATATTAATAATAGATGATGTATTCATAGATACCAATCCGTTAAATAGCTTATATACCATAACAAGATCAAATCTAGTTCTTCTGATTTCTAGAGAATCTAGATTTAGGTATATTAATCTTTCATTATAAGGTTTATAAGGTAAACCGCATATCTCGATTAATCTTCTCGTAAAGAATTTTTGGACCTTCTCTAGTTTTATCTTCAGTCCTTTGAATGTCCTGGCATCTAATCCCGGATTCCAGACTGTCGACGCATATTCAAGGTGGGGTCTAGCATATGATATATATGCTTTTCTAATAGCTGGTATATTATTAGTAATGAAACAGCGAAATATACGATTGATAACACAATATGCACTTGTACAGCACACACCAATATGTTCAGAGAAATGTAATGATGGATCAAATTTGATACCAAGATCACGATACGATCTACAGTTTACTATTGAAACATTATTTATAGTATACAATGGTTTATTAGTATTACCTAATGTAAGAGCAGCTGATTTTTTTGCAGCGTTTTCTAATTTCCAAGAATTAGACCATTCATAAAATTTATCAATATTTTGTTGTAATTTATATCTATGATCTATGTCATTGGATATAAAACTCAATTTAGTGTCATCCGCGAAAAGATTAATGGATATATCTTTATCAATCACTTCGACTAAATCATTGATATATATTAGAAAGAGTAAAGGCCCTATTACAGATCCTTGTGGAACACCAGATATTATTTTAACTGTATCAGACATTTGATTGTTAACTCTTACTCTTTGAGATCTACCAGATAGAAAACTACTTATCCAAGAATGTATGTTACCACATATACCTAAATTAGTTAATTTGACAAGTAATTTACTATGAGAGACCTTATCAAAAGCTTTAGCATAGTCAAGATATATGATATCAATAAAACTGCCTTTATCAATTGCAGTAATCCATTTAGTATAACAATTTAATAGTTGCAGTTCAACAGATTTTTTATGACGGAATCCAAATTGAGAATCAGTAATTAATGAGTTACGTTCTAGATAAAAATTAATTTCCTCAACTAATATACGCTCGAATACTCTAGACATAATTGAGGTAATTGAAATCGGCCTATAGTTTTCTCTATTTGAAGGGTCACCTTTTTTGAATATCGGAACTATATAACTTACTTTCCACATGTCAGGACATACACCAGCTGATAAAGTTTTATTAAATAATATCGTAAGTGGAATAGATAGTTCATATGAGAATTGTTTGAAAAATATTGAAGGGATATTATCTGGTGGCAATGTACATGATAGTGAGAGATTTATTAGATGCTTTCTTATGTTATGCCTATAGAATAAAAAGTTATTTATAGTTGAATTATGTTTAGGTGGAGATATTATTATTATTATTATTATTATTATTATTATTATTATTATTATTATTATTATTATTATTATTATTAGTATTATTAGTATTATTATTATTATTATTATTATTATTATTATTATTATTATTATTATTATTATTATTATTATTATTATTATTATTATTATTATTATTATTATTATTATTATTATTATTATTATTATTATTATTATTATTATTATTATTATTATTATTATTATTATTATTATTATTATTATTATTATTATTATTATTATTATTATTATTATTATTATTATTAATATTATTATTATTATTATTATTATTATTATTATTATTATTATTATTATTATTATTATTATTATTATTATTATTATTATTATTATTATTATTATTATTATTATTATTATTATTATTATTATTATTATTATTATTATTATTATTATTATTATTATTATTATTATTATTATTATTATTATTATTATTATTATTATTATTATTATTATTGATTGATTGATAATTTATTTAAGCAAATACATAGCCGAAAATATAATCGAAAGTATAAAGTATAAATATTTGCTAACGATAACATACGTTATAGAAATAAATAAAGAATAATACGAAATTAAAAAATTAAGGAAATTAAAACGTTTTACAGTTACCGTAAAAATAAACGAAAAACAATCGAAAGTAGAAATAAATCATATAGTAAAAATAAACGAAAAATGATCAAAATAGAAATAAAAGATAGCGTAAAAATAGAAATAAAATACATTATTTTGTAAGTGGCATCGAAATATTCAATTTCTACTTTAACTTTATAGAATTCTTCATCTTGTACCCTGTTTTAGTAATAAATTATTAGTTATATAATTTAATATTTAAATGTTAAATTTTAAATGTTAAATTTTAAATGTTAAATTTTAAATGTTAAATTTTAAATGTTAAATTTTAAATATATTATAAACAGAACATATTACAAATCAAATAAACCAATACTAGAATGAAACAAACAAATAATGTAATACTTACCAAAATCTGTAATAATAGTAGGTACTTTATTAATTTATATTTATATTTTAATTGTATAATAAATTTTAAACATATATATATATATAAAAACAGAACAAGTTATAAATAAAATAAACCAATATACCTATACAAAAACAGTTAATAACAAAACATACCAATAATATTACGAAACAAAATAATATAATACTTATCACTATAATCTGAAATAATAGAAAATTATTAATATTGTATTTTAGTAATATAATACATTTGAAACATATTTACAAAATATATATAAAACAAACATATAATACCGAACAAACAAAAGTAAAATAATACTTCACACTTTATCTGTAATAATAATGAATTATTAATTTTATATTATAGTATATTTGAAATATAGATATAAAAAATCCGAATTTTCTATAACAAAAATAAATTTATAACAAAATATAATACAGAACAAACAAAAATAAAATAATACTTCCCACTTTATCTGTAATAATAATGAATTATTAATTTTATATTATAATATATTTTAAATATATATATAAAAACCTAAATTTTCTATAACAAAAACACATTAAAAAAACCAGAAGAGATAATGCAATAATCTAGATACAAAATGAAACATAAATCAATATAAAATTATAAATTTCTGTTAAAAAAAAGTATTTTGTCGAAACAGATTTTGTTTATTTTATTTTTAAAAGATGAAACAGATACAGATTTTATTATATCATTATTTAATGAATTCCATATATTAACTGATCTATTATTAATTATATTTTTAATTGTATTATCATAATTATGTATTACATTTAATTTTTTACAATTACCTCTAGTTCTACAATTATTCGAAATGTTAAGAATATCAGATATATTCATATCTGTATAATTATTTGAAATTTTAAAAATTGTAGTTAGATCTATTTTTAACCTTCTAAGTTCAAGTGATTCTAATTTAAAATATACCAATCTCTCTATATATGTTTTATAATTAATATTTGATGAATTTGTATATCCTACGCTTCTTGTAATTAATCGTCTAGTAAATAATCTTTGCACTCTTTCAATTTGGTCTATGAGACTACGAAATTTACTAACCTTTGAAAAAGGTGACCAAATTATGGATGCATATTCTAAAATTGGTCTGCAATAAATTTTATATGCATTTAATAATGCTCTAGGGGATTTTGCAGTAATGCATCTAAAAATTGAATTCAAAGAAAAATAAGCTTTTTTACAAATATAATCAATATGTTTATTAAATAAAAGGTTATTTTCAAATATTATTCCTAAATCTTTATAAAAAGTAACGTTTTCTAATTGAATATTATTTATAAAATATTTTGATGGAGTAACCTTCCCTAAAGTCATAACTGCACATTTTGATAATGAAATATTTAATTGCCATTTATTTACCCATTGTGAAAATAAATTTAAATTATTTTGTAAAAGAAATCTTTCACTCTCAGATGCGTATGAAAAATATATTTGTGTATCATCGGCAAATAAATCAATATGAATTTTTGAAGAGAATATACTAGGAAGATCATTAATATATAATAAAAATAAAATTGGACCTAAAACCGATCCTTGTGGTACTCCAGATTTTACAATAGAACTATTTGAAAAAGAATTTTCAACCCGTGTAATTTGAGATCTATTCGATAACAAATTATAAAACCATTTTATTATTTTATTAGATATACCGTATGATTTTAATTTAAATAGTAGTTTTTCATGAGAAACAACATCAAAAGCTTTTGCAAAATCAATATATATTATATCTACACATTTTTTATTATTCAATTCATTAAACCAAAATTTTAAACATTTTGTTAATTGTAATTCTGTGGATTTTCCACTTATAAAACCATATTGATATTTTGTTAATAAATTATTAGATTTTAAATAAAAAATTAATTGTTTAGAAATAATACGTTCTAATACTCTATACATTACACATGTTATTGAAATAGGCCTATAGTTATTTGAATTTGATGGTTCACCCTTTT
This sequence comes from Osedax fenrisi, assembly GCA_964019155.1. Lineage (NCBI taxonomy): Eukaryota > Metazoa > Annelida > Polychaeta > Sabellida > Siboglinidae > Osedax > Osedax fenrisi. Next base: position 5,102,482 of record OZ025241.1, on the reverse strand, counting down.
TAAAAATTGGTGTGATTATAGATTTTTTCCAAATTTTCGGTATATTACCCGATAATAAAGATGAATTAAAAATAATATATAAAGGCCTACATAATTCATTATATAATAATTTTAACATAGAAGATGGTATCCCATCAGTTCCGAAAGTATGTGTAATTTTTAATCTATTTAAAAATATTTTAATTATTTCAAGATTTAAATCAATATTATAAAATTTTTGTTTAGTTAAGTTATAAAATTCGGGTAAATTTCCATTATCATTTTGTTGAATTGAACTAAAATATGAATTTAACGTATTTGCTTTGTCGAGATCTGAAAATAAAATATTATTATTTGATATATCAATTAGAGGAGATACTCCAGATTTTAAATTTTGTCTTTTTTTCATAAATTTATAAAACTTTAATTTATTTTTTGAATTAATTGCATTAATCTCTCTCTTAAAATTTAAAGATTCTAATTCCTTGGATAATTTTTTTTTTGCTTCTATCCAATTATATTTATATTGTAAATTAGTTTTAGATTTTCGAAATAATTTTTTTACTTGCTTCTTCAATTTCAATATATTCTTCGGAAGTACCTGTTTTATTGTATTATTTATATTAGGAATATATGATATAAATAATTTATTTAGAACCTTATTAAAATATTCTACTTTTTGATCGATATTATAATCATTTGAATTTAGATATTCCCAATTAAATCTAGAAAGATGATATTTAATCAATTTTATATTAGCATTATTGAAATCAAAATTGTTTGATTTTAAAATCTGTTTACATGGGTATTTTTCAATATTTACATTAAATGAAACAGAATAGTGGTCACTTATATTTTTGTATAATCCGAAATAGTCTCCAATATTTATATTAGATAGTAATTGTTTTTCATTAGTAAAAAGTAAATCAATTATATTATTATTACGAGTTGGCTTATTTATTAATTGTGAAAATGAATTTTTAATAATCGAATCGTAAAGTAATGCATAACTTTTTGGGTAACTAGGAAATGTATATTCTTTCCAATTAAAATTTGGTAAATTAAAATCTCCTATAATTATAGATGAATTATAATTTTGTTGGGTTATATCAAATAATTTACATATCTGTTCATGAGAAACATCATTACAATTTTGAGGTCTATAGACACATATAATATTAAATGGAATTTTTGAATTAATTTTTAAATGTATATATTGAACATCTATGTGTGAAATAAAATTTCTTACAGGACATAAACTAGATTTACAAAATATCGCAACACCTCCTCTATGAATTAATTTATCGTATCTAAATAGTGTATAATTTTTTCCACCGATTGAATATAGAGAATCTCTATCATCTACCGTTAAGAATGTTTCAACTAAACATATAATGTCATATTTATTAGATGAAAGTAAAAATTCAAAAAAATTCATTTTATTTCTAATACTACGAGCATTAGCGTAATATATATTTAAATTGTTATTTTTAATATTTTCATCTTTATTGCCGGTTAGTCATCTAGAACCTGTATTTTTATTTTTATTTTTATTAATAATGGAATTGTTATAAGTAATATATGACAATTTCCATACACTAAAATTATCTTCACCAATTGACATATTCCAGTCAATTTTATTATTTATAATATATCTTAGTTCATAGGAACTACTTCTAGAATTATAAATACATTTGATAATTTTTTTACTTTTAATTAATTTATTTTTAACTACATGGTATAATATCTGATGTCGTTCTAGTGATATTTCATCTAGAGATGTTCTAATGAATGACTTTTGTAGATCTCGTAATTTATATAATCGGTTAACATTTGATAAAATAATTTTTTTTGAGACCACATTATCTAAAATTAATTTTAATTTATTAAATGATAATTGAACTATTGATAATACACACGATTTATTAATATTTACTGTTTTACAAATAATATTTACTAAGTATTTAAAGAAATTAGTTTTATCATTATTAGGAATATTTATATTGTGAATAATTATTTCATTATTGCTATCTATATTATTTTTAATAATATTTACTGATTTTACCAAATTGTCAGTAAAGGTATCAGAATTGGTTACAGTAGAAGTTACATTAGCGGTTACATTAGCGTATGATTTTTTAACAACAAGCATATCACTTATTTCAGTGATTTTTGATAGTAACATATTTAATTTTTTTTCTGTGCTATTTATTAAAGTATTAATATTACTATTATCAATAATAGTAGACGATGGTAATGAGTTATTTAAACTAGGTTGATTTATTGGTGTATTATCATTATTATTATTTATACATGTATTACATTTAAATGTAAAATTTGGTGATCTAAATAACTGAATAGCATATTTTGGTGGTGATTTATTAGACCAATTTGTTTTCATTATTTTTGCTTTATATAAGCATTTATAATGGTATTTATTACCACATGAACATTATATATAATTTTCGTTATTAATTTCTAAATGACATGTAATACAATCCATTTTTAATGTAATAAATATATTACAATTATATAGTTTAGAAATTATATATATTTTTAACAAACTGTTTCCCTATGATTTTAAATTGAACAATTGCCGAATTCGATTTTTCTTGTTTACTAAATAAATTAGCGTTGCGATGTTTCAATTTTCTTATTTTCGAAATCGATTTTAAAACATTATCCTTTAATGTAATGACTACGTAAATATCGAATGTAATTCCGTATAATATAGAGAACAAGTTATCCGAATGTATGTCGAAATTAATTAGTTTTAAAGAAATTTAATTTTTTTTTAATTTGTAGAAATAACGCGTTAAATTTATGCGACTTTTAATTTGGTTGCTCTATTATTATTATTGATTATTATTATTGATTATTATTATTATTATTATTATTATTATTATTATTATTATTATTATTATTATTATTATTATTATTATTATTATTATTATTATTATTATTATTATTATTATTATTATTATTATTATTATTATTATTATTATTATTATTATTATTATTATTATTATTATTATTATTATTATTATTATTATTATTATTATTATTATTATTATTATTATTATTATTATTATTATTATTATTATTATTATTATTATTATTATTATTATTATTATTATTATTATTATTATTATTATTATTATTATTATTATTATTATTATTATTATTATTATTATTATTATTATTATTATTATTATTATTATTATTATTATTATTATTATTATTATTATTATTATTATTATTATTATTATTATTATTATTATTATTATTATTATTATTATTATTATTATTATTATTATTATTATTATTATTATTATTATTATTATTATTATTATTATTATTATTATTATTATTGATTGATTGATAATTTATTTAAGCAAATACATAGCCGAAAATATAATCGAAAGTATAAAGTATAAATATTTGCTAACGATAACATACGTTATAGAAATAAATAAAGAATAATACGAAATTAAAAAATTAAGGAAATTAAAACGTTTTACAGTTACCGTAAAAATAAACGAAAAACAATCGAAAGTAGAAATAAATCATATAGTAAAAATAAACGAAAAATGATCAAAATAGAAATAAAAGATAGCGTAAAAATAGAAATAAAATACATTATTTTGTAAGTGGCATCGAAATATTCAATTTCTACTTTAACTTTATAGAATTCTTCATCTTGTACCCTGTTTTAGTAATAAATTATTAGTTATATAATTTAATATTTAAATGTTAAATTTTAAATGTTAAATTTTAAATATATTATAAACAGAACATATTAAAAATCAAATAAACCAATACTAGAATGAAACAAACAAATAATGTAATACTTACCAAAATCTGTAATAATAGTAGGTACTTTATTAATTTATATTTATATTTTAATTGTATAATAAATTTTAAACATATATATATATATAAAAACAGAACAAGTTATAAATAAAATAAACCAATATACCTATACAAAAACAGTTAATAACAAAACATACCAATAATATTACGAAACAAAATAATATAATACTTATCACTATAATCTGAAATAATAGAAAATTATTAATATTGTATTTTAGTAATATAATACATTTGAAACATATTTACAAAATATATATAAAACAAACATATAATACCGAACAAACAAAAGTAAAATAATACTTCACACTTTATCTGTAATAATAATGAATTATTAATTTTATATTATAGTATATTTGAAATATAGATATAAAAAATCCGAATTTTCTATAACAAAAATAAATTTATAACAAAATATAATACAGAACAAACAAAAATAAAATAATACTTCCCACTTTATCTGTAATAATAATGAATTATTAATTTTATATTATAATATATTTTAAATATATATATAAAAACCTAAATTTTCTATAACAAAAACACATTAAAAAAACCAGAAGAGATAATGCAATAATCTAGATACAAAATGAAACATAAATCAATATAAAATTATAAATTTCTGTTAAAAAAAAGTATTTTGTCGAAACAGATTTTGTTTATTTTATTTTTAAAAGATGAAACAGATACAGATTTTATTATATCATTATTTAATGAATTCCATATATTAACTGATCTATTATTAATTATATTTTTAATTGTATTATCATAATTATGTATTACATTTAATTTTTTACAATTACCTCTAGTTCTACAATTATTCGAAATGTTAAGAATATCAGATATATTTATATCTGTATAATTATTTGAAATTTTAATAATTGTAGTTAGATCTATTTTTAACCTTCTAAGTTCAAGTGATTCTAATTTAAAATATACCAATCTCTCTATATATGTTTTATAATTAATATTTGATGAATTTGTATATCCTACGCATCTTGTAATTAATCGTCTAGTAAATAATCTTTGCACTCTTTCAATTTGGTCTATGAGACTACGAAATTTACTAACCTTTGAAAAAGGTGACCAAATTATGGATGCATATTCTAAAATTGGTCTGCAATAAATTTTATATGCATTTAATAATGCTCTAGGGGATTTTGTAGTAATGCATCTAAAAATTGAATTCAAAGAAAAATAAGCTTTTTTACAAATATAATCAATATGTTTATTAAATAAAAGGTTATTTTCAAATATTATTCCTAAATCTTTATAAAAAGTAACGTTTTCTAATTGAATATTATTTATAAAATATTTTGATGGAGTAACCTTCCCTAAAGTCATAACTGCACATTTTGATAATGAAATATTTAATTGCCATTTATTTGCCCATTGCGAAAATAAATTTAAATTATTTTGTAAAAGAAATCTTTCACTCTCAGATGCGTAAGAAAAATATATTTGTGTATCATCGGCAAATAAATCAATATGAATTTTTGAAGAGAATATACTAGGAAGATCATTAATATATAATACAAATAAAATTGGACCTAAAACCGATCCTTGTGGTACTCCAGATATTACAATAGAACTATTTGAAAAAGAATTTTCAACCCGTGTAATTTGAGATCTATTCGATAACAAATTATAAAACCATTTTATTATTTTATTAGATATACCGTATGATTTTAATTTAAATAATAGTTTTTCATGAGAAACAACATCAAAAGCTTTTGCAAAATCAATATATATTATATCTACACATTTTTTATTATTCAATTCATTATACCAAAATTTTAAACATTTTGATAATTGTAATTCTGTGGATTTTCCACTTATAAAACCATATTGATATTTTGTTAATAAATTGTTAGATTTTAAATAAAAAATTAATTGTTTAGAAATAATACGTTCTAATACTCTACACATTACACATGTTATTGAAATAGGTCTATAATTATTTGAATTTATTGGTTCACCCTTTTTAAAAATTGGTGTGATTATAGATTTTTTCCAAATTTTCGGTATATTACCCGATAATAAAGATGAATTAAAAATAATATATAAAGGCCTACATAATTCATTATATAATAATTTTAACATAGAAGATGGTATCCCATCAGTTCCGAAAGTATGTGTAATTTTTAATCTATTTAAAAATATTTTAATTATTTCAAGATTTAAATCAATATTATAAAATTTTTGTTTAGTTAAGTTATAAAATTCGGGTAAATTTCCATTATCATTTTGTTGAATTGAACTAAAATATGAATTTAACGTATTTGCTTTGTCGAGATCTGAAAATAAAATATTATTATTTGATATATCAATTAGAGGAGATACTCCAGATTTTAAATTTTGTCTTTTTTTCATAAATTTATAAAACTTTAATTTATTTTTTGAATTAATTGCATTAATCTCTCTCTTAAAATTTAAAGATTCTAATTCCTTGGATAATTTTTTTTTTGCTTCTATCCAATTATATTTATATTGTAAATTAGTTTTAGATTTTCGAAATAATTTTTTTACTTGCTTCTTCAATTTCAATATATTCTTCGGAAGTACCTGTTTTATTGTATTATTTATATTAGGAATATGTGATATAAATAATTTATTTAGAACCTTATTAAAATATTCTACTTTTTGATCGATATTATAATCATTTGAATTTAGATATTCCCAATTAAATCTAGAAAGATGATATTTAATCAATTTTATATTAGCATTATTGAAATCAAAATTGTTTGATTTTAAAATCTGTTTACATGGGTATTTTTCAATATTTACATTAAATGAAACAGAATAGTGGTCACTTATATTTTTGTATAATCCGAAATAGTCTCCAATATTTATATTAGATAGTAATTGTTTTTCATTAAAAAGTAAATCAATTATATTATTATTACGAGTTGGCTTATTTATTAATTGTGAAAATGAATTTTTAATAATCGAATCGAAAAGTAGTGCATAACTTTTTGGGTAACTAGGAAATGTATAATATTTCCAATTAAAATTTGGTAAATTAAAATCTCCTATAATTATAGATGAATTATAATTTTGTTGGGTTATATCAAATAATTTACATATCTGTTCATATTATTATTATTATTATTATTATTATTATTATTATTATTATTATTATTATTATTATTATTATTATTATTATTATTATTATTATTATTATTATTATTATTATTATTATTATTATTATTATTATTATTATTATTATTATTATTATTATTATTATTATTATTATTATTATTATTATTATTATTATTATTATTATTATTATTATTATTATTATTATTATTATTATTATTATTATTATTATTATTATTATTATTATAGATAGATAGATAGATAGATAATAGTTTATTGATTAGAATCAAAACGATGGATAACAATAAATAATAATGACAGAAATATATAAATAATAGTTAGCAAAAATAAATAAGTTGTGATTTACACACACCGAAAGTAAATAAAATAATAATAAAGCAATATTTGGGATGTTGATCAAACGTGCTGAACACATCATCAAATAACTAGGGAAGAGGTCTCGGGTTGGTCAGGCCCATATAGGATTATATGCCCATAAATCCTGAGGGATGGACGGTCCCTGCATTTTGTTTTTTGACATCTCTCCACACCTAGAATATCAAATGAGTATACAAATTATTATTATTATTATTAGTATTATTATTATTATTATTATTATTATTATTATTATTATTATTATTATTATTATTATTATTATTATTATTATTATTATTATTATTATTATTATTATTATTATTATTATTATTATTATCATTATTATTATTATTATTATTATTATTATTATTATTATTATTATTATTATTATTATTATTATTATTATAGATAGATAGATAGATAGATAATAGTTTATTGATTAGAATCAAAACGATGGATAACAATAAATAATAATGACAGAAATATATAAATAATAGTTAGCAAAAATAAATAAGTTGTGATTTACACACACCGAAAGTAAATAAAATAATAATAAAGCAATATTTGGGATGTTGATCAAACGTGCTGAACACATCATCAAATAACTAGGGAAGAGGTCTCGGGTTGGTCAGGCCCATATAGGATTATATGCCCATAAATCCTGAGGGATGGACGGTCCCTGCATTTTGGTTTTTTGACATCTCTCCACACCTAGAATATCAAATGAGTATACAAATTATTATTATTATTATTAGTATTATTATTATTATTATTATTATTATTATTATTATTATTATTATTATTATTATTATTATTATTATTATTATTATTATTATTATTATTATTATTATTATTATCATTATTATTATTATTATTATTATTATTATTATTATTATTATTATTATTATTATTATTATTATTATTATTATTATTATTATTATTATTATTATTATTATTATTATTATTATTATTATTATTATTATTATTATTATTATTATTATTATTATTATTATTATTATTATTATTATTATTATTATTATTATTATTATTATTAATTATAATATATATTTATTAATCGATATTAATATCTTGTATTATACCATTATAATTATTATATTTTCTTATATAATCTTATTTCATAATTATTATTATATTTTCTTATATAATCTTATTTCATAAATATTATTATATTTTATATATTAGATATGGTTGTTATAAGTATATTCTTAATATAAGCTACATATAGTTTATGAGTATCCTTCTTTATATGAATTCGATATTCAGTAAATAAATATTCATTCATTCAATATATATATATATATATATATATATATATATATATATATATATATATATATGTATTATATAGTATTTTTATAATTTATTAAAAAAAAATATATATATATCTTTTAGCTAATTCATGTGGAATTAATAAATTAATAAATATTGCAGACATTATATATATGAAGATATTGCTGTGGTTCGAGTAAAAGTACTACCGTAGTCAAGCTAATGGATAGGAAATGTGAACGGGAGGTATTGCAGCGATGCGGTAAGGGCGGACAACATGATAACTTTAAGCTGAGCGACAATGGAGTGTATTCTTTAATCATCGGTATGATAATATATTATTACTATTACTAATACTACTTCTTCTACTATTACTACTACTACATTTTATTTTATATGTCACAAACCTTAATAATATGTAGCGCAAAATTTTATTTTATCATAATATAATTATGTATATATTTGTATAATAAAAAAATATATAAATAGTAACATAAACATATTAAGTAATATATTATTCACACCAGATACAACACTAAGACAGCATATATAGCAAACGTCGTTACGTTTTGAGATAGTTATTTCTTAAGAAATTCGATGAGGAAAAGTACGGACGGTAAAGTATAAGTAAAACTAGTAAAGATTACTTGAATAAAATGTGATTGAAAAGTAATTTGTTATTAATTTTTTGAAAATATCTAAGTATATTTATATTAATACAAGTAAAATATATATTAAAACTTGTATTAATCAATTGTCTATGATGTAAGATGATCTCAAACTTATTTAACTTATTTACACACGTTCATAATATATTTAAGCACGTGTTCAATACCTATGCAAGCTTGAAGATGGCACATCTTGATCACGAGTTCATTCTTGCGTTCATCTTTGACAACAAAATAGCCTACTTTTGAGATCTAGACTAGTCGAGTCTCGACTTCAAGAAATGTTCAACACGACTATTTAATACTAGAGTACTAATTAAATAATAATATATTTATATATGATAGCATTAATATATTAATGTATAATTTTTATAAATTTTTAAATTTATATAATATGTATGTTATATATATATTTGAATAATTTTATAATTGAAAGTTTTTCATTCATATTAAATAGATTTGTGTATTGAATTCTAGTAATTACAATATATTCACTTAATGAGTTGTTGGATTTTAATGTATTGGCACACTTATAAACTAGTATTATTTATTAAAAATAACATTATTTTATAAGAATGTTTTAATAATATAATAAAACTTGAAATTCCATAAATTATAACTATTATATTAAATTATGGTATATTACTATAATTTATCAATTTAATATAATCTATGAAATTTCATGTTTCTATTTATAAAACATTCTTATAAAATAATGTTATTTTCAATAATTAATACTTGATTATAGGTTGGCCGATAAATTAAAATCCAACAAGTCATTAAGTGGATATATTGTAATTAATATATTTCATTATAAAAAATATGTAATGTGCATGACTAGCTCAGATAAATAACCGAGTCATTGGATGATTCGCTTTCAATTATCAAATAAATAACCGAGTCATTATATGACTATGTTTGATAAATGTATAATTTTAACCGAGTCATAGACCAAAAATTAATAACTCTCTTTCGGCGTCTAATTACAAGCTTATTTTTCTGAGTGTAGATTTTTTGAATATGATAAAAGATTAGTATACAACATTTATTTTTAATTTAAATTGAATACGTACATCAGATCTATTAGGCTTGACATGGTAGGTGAATTATTTAGTAGATTGGCAAGACAGACGAACTCTTTAGTAACTAGACACGGCATACGACCTCTTTAGCATCTCAATACGGCAGGTGAAATATTTATTAGATTGGCACAGATATGTTGTGATAATAGATTTTTTGAAAATGAAAAATATATTATACAACATTTTTTTTAATTTAAATAAGAATTCATAAATCATATTTTATTATATTGAATAATTGTAGATTATTTAATAAAGTTATAATTTATAATGACAATTATTTATGATCATCATTTAGTAATTTTAATAAATTACTACAAACTTTCTACATTCAATATATTACTTAAAATATGGTTACGTTTTACAGATTTGTAATATTTATTATAATTTGGAGATGTCGTTATCGAAATTATACTTCTAAATCTTAATAAAATATGTTTAAAATATGATTAATAAGTATAATCAAAATTATGTTTAATATATAAGGATTTTATAGTTACAATAATATCTTAAAGTTTTTATAAGAATAAAAATCATAAAAGAAAATCATTATTATAGTACTTTTTTTCGAAAAAATCAAAATAATTCTAAAGTAATTTGGAATAAAATAAAATTAATAACAAATAGAGGTAACAAAATAACTGATAAAAATATCAACTTAGATTATGATAAATGTAATACATTTAATAATTTTTTTTGTAATATAGGTGATAAATTAGCGAGTCAATTATGTAATAACATTAATTATGATGATGTCACGAACTCAATACACAATCAACATAATTCATTATTTATTAAACCTGTAAATAAACAAGAAATTATTGACATTGTAACTACTTGTAAATCGAAAAAAAGCTTAGATTATCATAACTTATCTTTCAGCTTTATTAAAAACATAATTATATCAATAAGCCTACCATTGACTATATTAATCAATAACATATTTTTACAGGGTATATTTCCTAATTGTTTAAAGATAGCTAAGGTAATTGTGTTACATAAAGGTGGTAATTATGAAGATCCCTCTAATTTCAGACCCATATCAATAGTTTCACAATTTTCTAAAATTATTGAAAAACTATTAAAATGTAATAATAATAATAATAATAACTTAATAGTTTTATTTCTAAATATTCATTGATAAACACCTCTCAATATGGTTTCATGAATAAAATATCTACTGAAGATGAATTATTAGATTTAACTAATTCTATCATTACTAAAAAACATAAAATTACTTCGGTTATATCAATTGACATTAAAAAAGCATTTGATTGTATAAATCATAACATTTTATTAAAAAAATTATGTAAATATGGTTTTAGAGGACGAATCTTATCTTTATTAACTTCATACCTAAGTAATAGGAAACAATATGTTTCTAATAATGATGCATCTTCAAAACTTAATAGTATTAAATATGGAGTACCGCAAGGTTCGGTACTTGGCCCGATTCTATTCATTCTATACATTAATGATATAGTAAATATATCCAATGAATGTAAATATATACTATTTGCCGACGACACAACCCTTGTGTTCGCTAATGAAAATAGTATTCAATTGTAGTTATCAATGAATAAGGTACTGTTACAATTAAAAAACTGGTTAGTTATAAATAAATTAACTATTAATTTATTAAAAACCTCATATATTATTTTCAACAAACCTAAATTAAAATTTATTATTACATTAGATAATATAATTATAGCTCGTTCTAGGAGTATAAAATTCCTTGGCTTAATAATTGATGATAAGTTGTCATGGAAACAACAATTCAATAATGTTAAAAAAAAACTATATTATGGCATTGCAACACTACGTAAATTAAGTAACGTACTTCCTACGTATATCCTAAAACTTATTTATTATTCTATATTTCATTGCCATTTAACTTATTGTACCCATATATGGGGTAACAATTATTATTCAAAAATGAATGTATTACGTATTGCACAAAATAAAATTATAAGATTAATATTTAAATTGAAAAGCAGAATTAATACAACTAGTACTAATATTAACAATAAGATTATGTCTTTTGACAACATTATATTCTATAAAACATGTAAAATTATGTATAGAGTATTTATAAATGACTCTCATATCAATATACAAAATATGTTTCAATTAAAAATAAATAAATATTCAATGCGCAATACTAGCTGCATTTCGCCATTCATCGAATTATGATTAATATTGCGTTATTTATTTATATCCTATATCGTAATCGTAATTGTAACGTAATTTATTAAAACACGTCTTATACTTTCATTTTACCCATGATCTATAATAATATTAATAAATTCCATACAGTTTATTATGGACCAGTAAGCTGGAACAGTCTTCCAGTATCAATAAGAGGAAGCAAATCCATTGATATATTTTTAAAACGATTAAGATTTGAATTTATTTTTATATGAATATCTAAACAAAATTAAGTTTATTTAAAATTCATTTTATTTTATTTTATTGTTTTCTTGTGTTTTTTTATTATTTTGATATATTATTTATTGTTAGAGGCTATATCACTCATCATTGTTTGTATCTGTATATGTGTATGTGTGTGTATGTATGTGTACGACGTATGCATACACTGTACGTGTGATTATATATATGTATACATATATAATGTGTTTCATATTATCAAGTTGAGAGCGGCATATGTGTGGTGGATGCTTGGTGATATGTCTCCGGGAGTAGGGATGTCAGAAGTCTATCTTGTGACGGAAGATAGACACTCACGACATAGGATTTGGTCGACCCTTTACCTGAAAGCTGAAACTTCATGGAGTCATCTGACACATGTATGCCTCTCTCTCGCTGGTTATAGTTATTTATAGTTATTCATAGCCTCTAACCTACAATTTAACCTACAATTTAACTTACAATTTATTTTATATTTTGTTTGTTTATTGTTTTTTTCTATTGTTTATTGTTTTTTCTATTCTGGTGCATAATTCATATAAGTCGTAAAGACATCTTTATGTACCTTAAAGGAACTATTTTTTTATTATATTAACAAATAATTGTTTATTATATATATATTGTTTAATATAGGTTTATTATACCTAATAATGTTTCTTTAAAAAATAAATTCATTTCATTTCATTTCATTTCATAATCTATATGTATTAACAAAGATCTTTGTATAGTACAATACGTACAAGTTTAGTAATATTTCATTTACGTAATACAAATTAATAATCATTATAATTTACATAAATCTGAATTAATAAAATATAAACTATGGTAATTTAATAACAAATTATATTAATAAATGTTGATAGATAACTTAAAACAAATTAAATAATTAAATAATATTAATTATTCTAATAATAATAATAATTGTAATATGATGAATTAATATATATATATATATATATATATCTAATCACTATTTTATAATAGTTCATATATATTTAATTACTATTCAATTGGTTATATATATATATTGAATTATTATTTTATTTTAGTTAATATATATATATATATTGAATTACTATTTTCTATTAATTAATATATATTTGATTACTATTTTCGATAAATTAATATATATAAATATATATATTTAATAGTACCCAAGCAACCAGAAACTAGTTGCCGAAACTTAACATTATACGTCAAATAATATGTTCCAGGTGGTAAAATTATAGGTAGTTTGTGAGCAAATAAATGGTTTCCTTTTACATATAAAAAATAAATATTGGAACGTATAATTTTACCCGTAAATAGACACCTAGTGGAACGTATATTTGTACCCATAAATAAAACATATTGGAACGTATATTTGTACCCATAAATAAACACCTAGTAGAACGCATATTTTTACCCATGAATAAACACCTAGTGGAACGTATATTTGTACCTATAAATAAACACCTAGTGGAACGTATATTTGTACCTATAAATAAACACCTAGTGGAACGTATATTTGTACCTATAAATAAACACCTAGTGGAACGTATATTTATACCTATAAATAAACACCTAGTGGAATGTATATTTTTACCCATACACAGTAAAAAGTTAACGTAAAATAATTCATTCATTTATTACAGAAACTAAACACAAAATACGGATATGATATAACACGTGAATAATATATATAATAATACACTGGGAATGCAAGGGTATATTTGTAATGATAATAACATAAGCATGTATACATATATGATCATATATGATTATAATATACATATATAGTATATAAAATGCGAATATAGAGGTTTCTGTTCATTAAATATCACAGTGTATAATGCCATATATATATATATATATATATATATATATATATACGAAATTCATGAGACAATACCGGATCTTAGTGATGATCTTTAACATATTCATGGAAATATTCACCATAGGCAAGCAGGTAGATCATCTTGTTTATCCTGAAATTATAAATTGTATATTGATAAAAATCAAGTATGATGACACAATCCTATGTTATTGTTATTATTATTGTTATTTTTATTTGGTGGAGTCCTTTCATCCCATCCAGGAACTTAGATGAAGTTTTCACTTATAACCATATATGGCTCTAGTGTCCCTTCGAAGCCGCTCTCATATTAAGGCGTCCATGGTTTTAACGAGAGCTGATCATTATTTATACACTACTATATTAGATCACTTTTAAATAATATTTTAAGACACATTTTATAAAATTAATTAATGGTCCGGACGAGGCTCGAACCCGTGTCCTACTGTTTATGTGTCTGACGCCTTAGCAATTGAGCCACACAGGCAGTTAAATATGTATATGTGTATACTGTTAACTAGTTGTATATAATGAATAATAGACTATCTGGATCATACAAGTGCAAAACAGGTGTACGGTATCGCATGGTACAGTTAACCCTTAGCTAATCAGGGAGGGCTGCGTTCCCTAGGCACACACGCAGTGAACATGTTATATAATGGGACGTCCGATATCTAGTTCGTTAGCTAGATTTGGAACGTTCCATTATGCTAAGCTGTACGGAATGGTCCATTACGGAAAACAATATGAGAGATATATATATATATATATATATATATGTCTATACATGACGGGCGGCAAACTTTATAAATGAACATCGTGTGTAGGAGGTACTTGGCAATTGAATATAGGTGTATGTTGAACAAATGGTTGTTTTCGGTAGAGGTGTGACTATCACATGAATCATGGGTGAAGATGATGACATTATTGGTAATATCAAGGTCGTCATTTTATACTTTAACTTACATATATGCGAATTTATATACACTTAGTTATATCATGTATACCATAAATACTAAATATATACGAATGTAATTATATCAACATCACAATATTTAACATGTGTACTATATTGAATCGTAGTGTATATTAATCTAGGTCATCAAGGGATTAAAATTATATAAAGGCCGGTACTAGATTATATATAGATTTTACATAATTACACTCACGTATATATATATATATATATATATATATATATATATATATATATATGTTTGTGTGTATGTGTGTATGTGTCTGTCTGTGTGTGTCTGTGTATATATTATACAATTATATTGATATATAATTCTATTAATAATAATTCTTATCGATAAGATATATATTTTATAAAATATAATATTGCACAATAGATATCGCTATTGTAATATACAATGTGTTTATTTGACATATAAAATATACAAAATTAGAACATACATTGAATGCATAAAATAATCATATCCAAAGTGTTTATTTGAACTATAATATATACAACATTGGAACGTTGTTATATATTTTACGTTGACGGGCAACGTGTTTGGTTGATTGGGTATTTAATATTATTTTATAGTAAATATTATGTAATAAATA
>OZ025241.1:5076292-5078792 GCA_964019155.1 Osedax fenrisi | reverse complement strand
TTCAGAAAAACAATATATAAGGTTAATTACTTTATACATATATATATATATATATATATATATATATATATATATACTATATTTATTTCATATACCTATATTTCAATATCTACCAACAGCTCTGCTTCCATATATACCCTGTTATCTACCTCCATATAAATTATGATGTAAATGTTACAATATTGTATTTTTTTTATTATATTTAGATTTAAATGTGTTCAATGAATTAATATTTTTTACAAATTAAAAATTAAATTTTAATTTTTAGAAAATAAACAATACCCTATTAATTGTAATGCGAGTTTGTGTTTTATGTTTATTTTTAAGTTTATATACATATATATAATTTACAACTTTCAGTATATACATAAAATGCGTATATGCTATAATACACATATTATTTGACAACACATTTTTCCTGAGCATCGTCGGCTACTTACAATTCACCTGGCAACAATTATGAAATATACATTTATAATTGAAGAACTATTTTCAAAATTATAACGAATCTATGGGTAAATTTGATTAAAATTAGATTTTAAATTCTATATAAGTATATTCTATATAAGTATATATACTTAAATTCTAAACTCGATAACCAATTTTCACCTCCCAATGAGATGTGCCAATTCTTATATATATATATATATATATATATATATATATATATATATTATACTTTTATTAATAGTATTATATAATACTTGTCTATTATTTATCATTAAATTAAAATAAAAAATATCTAAACAAATAGTAATACCAAAGTATGTTCACTACAAGAAAATTAAATGATGTTACTATACATTTATATATATATATATATATATATATATATATGTATATATAAACCTATAACTATCTATATGTATACTATATGTTCTTAATTCACTTACTTATCTATATTTATACATATATATATATATATATATATATATATATATATACGTATATACGTATATCTCTATTGTTAACATAATGTGGGAATATTTACCTCTACGTATAGGTATATATACATCTATGTATTCTTTATATATATATATATATATATATACATATATATATATATATATATACACCTCTCTCTAAATATATGCATCTACCTACATCTTCAATCACTTTCATCGATATAAATTCTAGTTTGCTCCCTAATAATAAACGCTTACTTTATGTTTGTCAATTAAATAATACATATACTATTCTCTCTACTTGACTAATATATATATCCAAACTTATATTACCCACAATTCATATTGAATCTACCTGGTATATTTCTAGTATATAGTTAAGTAAATAGTTCTATAGAGTATTCTCCATATTACGTAATGTACTTTTCTATCTAACTATTCTATAGAGAATATACTTGGTATATTTCTAGTATATAGTTAAGTAAACAGTTCTATAGAGTATTCTCCATATTACGTAATGTACTTTTCTATCTAACTATTCTATAAAGATGTAAACAATTACCAGATCCCACATTTTCACGGGATTCAAGAAATAAAAACACCATATCATCTGCTAAATCTACATGAATATATATATATATATGTAACTAATGTAACTGAATATATGGGGTAATATACGGCTCAGTTGAATAAGGTGTTAGACATATAAGTAGTAGAACATAGGTGCAAGCCTCATGAGCTTAAAACCCATAAATTATTTAAAAAAATAAGTAAGTCACAATATATTATTGATCATCATTTAATTTATATGATGTTATCCATTTAATTTATTATATTCTAATATATATTCGAATGTGAGGCAGTTAATATATACAAGTAGGTATAGATTGATGTGATTAATATGGGGAGTATATAATAAAGTATACGCTAGCGTAGTTAATACGCTAGCTTAGTTAATACGCTTATATTATTGGCACAATTGTTCGGATTTCTATTGGTGGATACTCTGAAATAACTTGGCACACGCACATAATATATCATCCTATTATATCATTATTGTATATTATTATTGTTATTTATTAATTAATATGATATGTTACAGTTTAATTAAAACTATCATGAATATATATATATATATATATATATATAATATTGTAAACTATTATTACAATAACAAAATTGGTAAACAAATTAAAAAATTATTTAGATGTATATTAGGCCAACTAAGCAATGTTAGTATATATATATATATATATATATATAGTATTACTTACTTATAATTTGCGAGACATTACTAAAATAATAATAATGTAAAACTCATTATTAGAATTAGTTTAACAATTATATATGAATTCTAACGAATTATTATTAATTATAATATAAACATATCATTATTTGTAATAATACTTAAAATTAAATAAATCTACCAGTAAAACCTTCGGCGTGGGCTGTTGCCCCAGCAAGGCCCTGTAATACGGGGAGTAGGAGAGGTTTTACATTTAATTATTATTTATATCATTATAATACATAACGTATCATGATAAATAATATATAATATATAAATAATATATGCATATAGGTATTATATACATATA